>JASCZI010030871.1:12704-29110 GCA_036250425.1 Stylosanthes scabra
ACTTTGGAGAACATGGTTTATTAAGCTAAACTTGCATGGTTTACTCCAATACAATGCAGCTCACATATGACAGAAGAAATTCTATTAATACTTAACGAAAGAAATTGAGATACCTGAACTGATCATTGTAAGCGTTTGAAGATGAGATTGCTTTCTGAAAGATCTGCGGTCACATAAATAGACAAACATGTTATGGTGAGTGTTTGGAAAACGTGATAAATGGAGAATGATATTAAAAAATAAAAAAATTACCGCAGGGTTGCTAGTTACGCCTCTAACACCAGTGGCTATAAGAGGAAGCAGATCGGTAACAGGACGGCAGAGATTATCATACCATGGACTCTGGCCTTGTTTCTCATATAGATCATGAAGTGTTGTCCTCTTTGCAATACTTCCATTTCCACCTGACTGGGAGCATCTAACTCTGCCACACACAATCATATTAGAAAGGATGTGCCAGCTGACCAGCTCTTTTCATCAATTGATTATTTCATAGGGAACAATATGTAATTATGATACATGCAGCAAATCAAAAAAGAAAGACAAGTATAAGGACGACTAGTACATTCATTCATTCATTCTAACAAGCTGCATACTAGGTATTCTATTTTGTTTTGCTTAAGCTACCTAATCCCTTTCTACATGTTACGAGAGAGGGAGAGAGAGAGAGAGACTTACAGCAAAGGGGTGTTGAGATTGGGAGATTGACGAATTCGGAGGGAGGCAACGGAGGAGGTTCTTGTGCGATCGTTAAAAGCGAGAAAGAATTTGTGAGAAGAAGATCTGGGGCGGATCGCATCTGCCAAGGACGCTGCTGGATTGGGCGTTGACAGCTTTGAAACGGATGCCATTTCTTTGCCTCTCTCAATAACAAAAGAAATGAGAATGGAGAATGGTGGGTGATGGCGATGGTGATGGATTTTATATATATATATGAGAAAATAACATAAGAGTTGGTGACATCAGACAAGAGAGTAGGTGTGCCTTTTCACTTGACCGGAAAGCCACTCTCACCCGCAACAATAGTGCGCAACCCGGGGTTAAAACCGCCAATTCATTACTCGCTTTAGCAGCCGTACCCCGTGTGCCCCTTGTCCTTATCTGTTATCTCCACTCTATCAATTCTCTTTTTTTTTTTTTGGACTTGAATTCTCATTCTATTTATTAATCTATTCCCCCAGCCTCCAACAAAATAAGTGTCAAACAGGAACAGGAAATTTTTTAGTATTATGCCTTTTATCTCTGCAAATTAAAACTATACCGGTTATTAGCTTAAGTAACTTTACAAATATATAATACTGTTCTTTAATATTTTTAATTTAATAATCTTTAAAATGTGTTTGAATGAATTTTTTGGACATAGGTGTAAATGGAGATTAATGAAAAAAAAAATATAGTTACTATTGAAAATTAAACTAAGCTCATCAATAACTTTTAGAGCTAATTTGAAAAATTCAATTTAAATTAAAAATTTTAGAAATTACTAGAAGCTTCATGAACTACAAAAAAATTTATTTTTATTCAAATTGATAAGCATTTCAAAAACGAATTAAATTGGTCAAGTTGTGGAAGTACTTAATCCCATTAAATGAACTAAAAACTACTCCATAAAGTTAAATGATCAATTTGTAAGTTGAACTTTGTAAAGTCAAAAAATAAAATAAAGTTAGTTTCACCTATTCAAAGCCTATATAAAGGCTTGATATTCTTATTTGATCATTAAAAGTGAATTTCCTAAATTAATATGGCTTAAGAAGGGTTAATAGATAGTAGAATATCTATTATTAATTTGTTATTGTAGTGCTTTTTCCTCATTGTAGTATATGGTTATGTTATTGTTGAGAAAAAAATTATATTAAGGTTATATTGTATTGTCGTTGATGTGTTTTTATAAGTGAATGATCTTGACTAATTAACTGTAGTTTTATACTTTCAATTCTCTTAATTTCTTTTCATTAGAAAAATTATCAACATTATATAAAGAAATCGCTAAAAAAGCACGATTATGCTTAGTAATCCCTCAAACTTACCGGCCAAATATATTGACATTTCAACTTATAGCTTCCATTACTCAGTTTACTCTCATCAATAATTAATTATAGAAAGTAATTTTGAATGATTCTTTGATAATGTTTTTCTAAAATTATGTATAAGATGCAAATTGTTTTTCCACCCACACAATACATACGTCATACGTGTGAAGAGGATTCTGCTAGTATGCATAAAAAGTTATATTAAACTCTAAAATATAAATAATAAAAAGGATGTTAAATAATTAATATTTTCTAGTTTTATTTTTTATTTAAATTAATAGTAGCTAGTTTTTTTTTTAATTTTCTAAGTAAAATGATTGGTTTGTATAATTGTTTTTTATAAAGAAGGAAATATTGGTTTATTAAGGACTAATTTGGAATGTATTATGAAAAGTGCGAAGTTGGGGTTTGGATTGAGTAAAGGGGGAGAGTCGAAGAGAAGGGAGGCATTATCCAGTAGATAGTAATGGCTATGGCTTCAATTTTGTCTGTATGTTCTCCAGTTTGCGTATCCGTATCCGCAGCAAAGAAATCTCAAGTTGAGGGTTTCATAGATGTAGAGCGAAGAAACATGCTTGTGTCTTCCGTCGCCATAATTGCGGGTAGCTGCTTCTCCATGTGCAACAATTCAATCGCGTTTGCAGCTGAGTTTGCTGATAGTATGTAACTAACTAACTAACTGTTTTTTCCCTCTTTATCCCCCTAAGTCCCGATTGGTGTTGCAGTGCCAGCACTTAGAGGGAAGGATTATGGCAAGACCAAAATGCGGTATCCGGATTACACTGAAACTGAATCCGGACTTCAGTTTAAGGTGCACACTTACAATTTCCTTTGCTTTTCCTTCTTTCCGAAACTTTTTATGACATGATGGATCTGCAAAAAATGCAGGACCTGCGACCAGGATACGGCCCCAAACCTAACAAGGGTGACACTGTTGTGGTACTTTATGTATTTGTTAATTGATACTTTAATACTCCAATCTTGCCGATTATTGTTCAATTGAATTGAATTCCCCCAATTCAGGTGGACTGGGATGGGTACACCATAGGTTATTATGGGCGCATATTTGAAGCCCGCAACAAAACCAAGGGTGGTTCCTTCGAGGTAATCAAATCAATTCCTATGTTCATTTATATGCAACACTAAGTTTTAAGTTGCAGGGTGATGAGAAGGACTTCTTCAAATTCAGAATAGGATCTCAAGAGGTCATTCCGGCTTTTGAAGAGGCTGTTTCAGGCATGGCTCTCGGAGGCATCAGAAGGTGCTTTCTTTGTTTTTTTCTCTTCTTAACATAGCATTAAGACAGTGTCAGAGGCAGAGCATTATTATTTGAATTCAAATGTTGCAGGATAATTGTACCCCCTGAACTTGGATACCCCGATAATGATTTCAACAAGAGTGGGCCAAGACCAACAACATTCTCGGTAATACTGATCGATTTCACATCATCTTGTATTTATGTGTCTCAATGGAGTCTCTCTCACTATGAGTATGATGATGCAATTGCAGGGCCAACGAGCATTGGATTTTGTGCTGAGAAACCAAGGCCTCATAGACAAGACACTCTTGTTTGACATTGAGCTCCTCAAGATTATACCTACCTGATTTCTCTATTTCTTATTCATTCAGGTTTCTTTCTCTCACCACTCACCACTCACCACACAACATTCTAATTTCTAAATAATAGGATATCAACCATACTATTTAAATTGCTCTCCTGCTTGATTCCATTCCTCTCACCGCAGACTGCAGGGTGCGCCATTCAACTCAACATGGAAAGGATCGTGCGTGTGGCTATACTACTATTTTAGTCTTTCAATTTTACTTGTTGCAAATAGAGTTACTGTTAGTGTTACCCATCAGCCTTCAGCCATCATCATATATTATTTCATTTCTTGAGTTATTATTTTTTAATGTATATTTGTTTTGCATTGGATTGGACTCCAATATGATAGAAAAGTGTATCAAGGGCCCAACTATCTTATGGTCCGTCTCTTTGTTTCCATTTCCTGATCAAAGAGAGCTGAAAATATAAGCCATCTGTTATGGAGATGTTGAATTTATATATAATTTGTATTTGTATGGGCCGATGTATTCAAACTATTCAGGAGCATGGTTGAGTTGTGAACTTGTAAAATTCCATTGACATTCTTAATTATGATAAAATTGAAAAAGAACTTTTCATCAATCATGCATACAATGGTGATAAAGCAGTGATTGCCATGGTGTCGAACAAATAATAATACAGTCCGATGCCAAAGAGACGGCATCATTTATTATTGAGGTGTGAGGACTGAGGAGGGTGCGGGTATATGAAACTGTCTTTATATATATATATAGGAAGGAACTGCATGTAAGCAGAACAGATTCATATATATAGATTCTCCTTTAAGAGACGAGAGCAGCTAGTAGCAAGCTTAGAAGGTAGCAGCAGCAGTGTCACATAAAAAAGGAGCAGAGTATTATTATTGCAATCCATGAGGAATGTACTTAATTAGTAGCAGTACCCTTGCGTGCGATAGATGATTATTATTATCTCCTCCTTGAAGATCCACCAGGAGAATTTTCTCTCTTGCAGTTGAAAAACACGGCAGCAACGGGTGATCCCAGGTTGTAAAGCTCCGCAAAGTCTCTGGTGTTGAAGTTCTGTCGCCATCCCGGAGCATATATAGTTTGCCTCCCCATTTGCCTAAACAGCACAAACACCAAGCGATGAATCCCTACTATGGGTCGTGGATTCTCATACGCCACAACCTCTTCTCCTACATATACGATACGCACCATTAATTAGTCGTATGTAACGTAACACTAAACTATATATATATCAATTAAATAAAGCTGTATGTGTAGAGTGTAGTGTACTTACCATAGGTTGCCCCTGTTGTTGCCGGAATATTGGTTACCATCCTAGGAGATCATAATAGAATGAAGAAGAAGAAGGTTAACATTATAGGCATGCAAAGGCAAGGGAGGTGGGGAGGGAATAAATAAAGCATGCACTTACCAGTGCAAATATTCTCTCATATTTGGGTCACCTGGGCTTGGTGCATCAGGGTCCACAAGGATCTGAAAAGTGCATCATGCAATATTGTTGAGAAATAAATAACACAATGCATGCATGGAGCATGGAGCATGGTGATGGAGAGTAGTAGTAATATATATACCAGTGTGTAAAGGGTCCTAAGGTCATCTCCACCAACTTCAACTCTTGGTTGGTGGATGATTTGGGAGGGCTTGAGCTCAGAACAGTTAACAACTTCAGTGTTGCCTTCATACACAATCCTTATACCCACACAACTTGTGAATGGCTCCAAAACATCTCCTACTACACGTGAAATAACAAGAGGGTTCGTAGACCTAGGCATTCTACTCTACAGCCTTGTTATTTGCTTCTACACTTCCTACATACATATCATGCATATCCCCATCCCTATTTATATATCTACTCCTCTGCCTGCATCTTAACCAAAATGTCAGTGTGCAACAATAATTTCGATTTTTCTCGGATTCTTTGAAAAGAACAAAAAAAAGTAAGGACAATGTTGTGCTGCCAAAGTAGAGTATCTCCAAATTAAAGTGCTAGATTATAACGGCTACGTTTATTGCACAATTTTGTGTATGGAAATAAAGATTCTTTTATGCAAGAATTTAAGACCTCATGCAATCACACTCACGATAGAGAAAAAATCAAAAGATAACTAAAGAAAACAAATTAAATACAGCGGGTGAATTTTTTTAATTTTATTTATCTTACAGAAATGCATGTATGAAGTATTAATTACAGTTATGTTTTTCTATGAATTTTTTTTATTAAAAATAAATTATCTAATCTTAAAAAAGTGATTGTATTTTTCATAAAACCGCTTTTTTTTTTTTTTTTTTCAAAAGTGATAGGAGGCGCGGTATGTGAATGATTATATATATTCACTTGAAAAAACTTAAGAAATAGTTATATCTTTAACTGTATTAATATATGGATTTAGTTAGGGAACATACTAATACTTTCAATCAAAATTTTAAATGTTTTAAGTAAATACATTAAAATTTTAATTTTATGTTTCATAAAAAAATTGAATTAGTAATTTTAACATGTGTCATATAAAATCATAATGAGTTTAATTAGGAACCAACTTTTTAAAATGATCTTTTTTTATTTTAAATTATAAATAATCTTAATCCTAAATCCATCCTAAGCATCAAAATAGAAGTTTTTACAATTAAAAAAAGATAGAATAATATTAACTAATTAAAAGTTGATTCCCTATGCTCATTCAATCTATAACTAATTTTTTTTAACAAATAAAATTTGATATAATTTTGTAAGTTATTTAAATGAGTAACAATAATAAAAATATATAACTTTCCTTGTATTATTGTAAACTTATATTTATTATTACATTGGAATTTAATTTGGAGTGAGTTTTATCCTAATAAGTGGTATACTTTGCTTTATATAACATTAAATTGGTGAGTACAAATTAAAAGAAATAAACTCTATCATGCATAGGTACTTATTCCAAAAATTTAAACTAATAAATAGAAGTACATATATAAATTATTATATATCTTACCAATAATTACACTTAATTATTTTGTAATCCTTTCGTAATAAAGTAGAGGGCTACTTCGTCCTCAAAGGGAAAAAATCCTCAATATATATAATTTTCCATTATTCATTCTCTTCAGGTTCTAGCTACTACTTCTTAATTGATTTATTTTGTTTTCATACTGTTGTGAGATAAAAAAATAAAAATAATAAAAAGGAGGTGGCACAAGAGCGGAAGCGAAAATTTAATAAACAAAAATTTGACACAAGAGAATTAATGTGGTTTGGCGAAAAGCCTACCTTCATGACCAAAGAAAACAAACAAATATTTCACTATGAAATATAACAAAGTTACAAAATAGGTGATCATTACTCCACCTAAACCAAAATCTCTAATGAGATCTTAAAGTGATAACACTCAAACCTAAATTTCAAATACATTTAAAATATTTAACGGTACAAAACCAAATGGTGTATGACTCAACTTCTCACAAATGAGAGTAACTAAAACAACAAAATTCTCAACCAATATTACAAGAGAAAATACAGTAAAGGATTATTTTCTTTATTGTGTGATGTGTATTTATGAGCTTAAACTAAGCTCTTATTTAAAGTAAATTGTATGTCTTGTATTCATACATATAGTTATCACTTTTGACATGTATTTTCTAGGATAGTTGTTATATTTGAATTTTACATCCATGTGCATTTTATCTACTCAAAATTAACACTGCCAACCTCACTTAAAAAAAATATTTTTCAAACCAAATAACATGCAATCTTTGATCTTCAAAGATTGTTTTCATATTACTTGTCTTACAAATCAAAATTGATTTTTGATTATCATAACAATCTCCACCTCAAAAATCAATTTTTGATAATTACAATTTTTTTTTAACTTCACCCAAAAACAAAATATTAATACCACACGATAAAAATAAATTTTAAATGAGAAAAGTGGATAAGAACAACCTGAATCAAACCCCCAATAATATCAACTAAATTAATTGATATTAGAGCATTTCTTTAACATATTCTACAACATTGGTTATTGTATCAGAATTTTTATCTTTCTTATTTTTGAGTTTCGAATACTTAAATTTCCAATATCCTTCTTTGTAGCAATATCTACATCTTCCTTCACGATGTCTAAAACCAAATTTATACTTTTCTTTCCAATTACCCCTAACAACCAAAACATTATTTGAATCATCAAAATAATTACTAATATCATCTTTTCATGGCTCAAAAGTGAAGATTTAACTTCATCAATATTCAGACTTTCATGTCCATAAATGAGCATCTCACGAAAGAATTTGTATGAGTTGGGTAATGAACAAAGCAACAACATATAGCTTGTTGCTCTCTAGATAAAGTCTCACTCATGTTTTTCAACTCTGTCACCAAAGAAGTGAACTCAGCAATATGAGATTTTACTGAAGTTCCTCCCGACATACGTAACATATACAGACATTGTAAAACACTGAGACGATTGGCTATCGTCTTAGTCATGTATAATGACTCCAACTTGGTCCATAATGAGACAGCTGTTTCTTCTGAAAGCACCTCCTGAAGCACATCGTCCGTAATGCATAAATGAATGATAGTAAGAGCCTTTTGATCGACCTCTTCCCATTGAGAATCATTCATTTTTGCAGGCTGCTTAGCTTTGCCATTAATTGCAATTTTAACACCATGGTGTGTCAAAATCGCCATCATACGAATTTTTCACATTCCAAAGTTGATGCGACCATCAAATGGTTTGATTTCAAATTTCATCATAGATGACATCTTCAGCACAAATGTAGCCCAGAACTCTTACGAGTTCTAATACCACTTGTTGGAAAAAAATTAACGGGGGCACACAGAGTGGCACAAGAGCGGAAGCGGAAGCTTAATAAACAAAAATTTGACACAAAAAAATTAACGTGGTTCGGCGAAAAGCCTACGTCCATGACCAAAGACAACAAACAAATATTTTACTATGAAATATAACAAAGTTACAAAATAGGTGATCACTCCACTTAAACCAAAATCTCTAATAAGATATTAAAGTGATAACACTCAAACCTAAATCTCAAATACACCCAAAATATCTAACGGTACAAAACAAAATGATGTATGACTCAACTTCTCACAAATGAGAGTAACTAAAATAACAAAATTCTCAACCAATATTACAAGAAAAGATACACTAAAGAATTATTTTTTTTTATTGTGTGTTGTGTGTTTATGAGCTTAAACTAAGCTCTTATTTATAGTAGATTGTATGCCTTGTATTCATACATATAGTTGTCACCTTTGACATGTATTTTCTACGATAGTTGCCATGTTTGAGTTTTACATTCATGTGCATTTTATCTGCTCAAAATTAACACTGCCAACCTCACCTAACAAAAATATTTTTCAAACAAAATAACATGCAATCTTTAATCTTCAAAAATTATTTTCATATTACTTGTCTTACTAACCAAAATTGATTTTTGATTATCATAACATATCCCTATTATATATAGCATACAAGAAGCAGAAGAGTGAGCATTATTAGTTTCCTTGTAATGACATTAGCGCGCCAGTCACTAACTACATGCATACATGCGCATGCATATATATATATAAAAAGGAATAATGAAAAGAAGGGTATGATATTATTATCTAATCGTTTTCAAATTCATCAAGTATCAATTTGGGAAGGAGGAGGAGTTTGGATGCATGGAAAAAGAAGAGAAAATAAAGGATGTGGTTGGTTGGCATTGTCAACGTCAGATAGAATAATAAGCTATAGTTGTTGCTTGGAAGATAAAGGGGGCCGGCAGAGGAGTGGCATCCATCATCCATCAATGGAATCTCTTTTTCGATTTATCTTTGGTATACCACGTGAACTCATGAGCACCCTCCCAGTCCCACTCCCCCCTCTTCAACTAAATCCGATCCTCTTTTTCTCTAAATGTATCCTATGTTATTACCATGCACACTACTTAATAAGCTGACAAATGACATCGAATAATCTAATAGAAGCTTCAATTCTTTCCTCACTTTCTTCCCTTCATTGTATGGTGAAAATATTCATTCGTTACTTCGGAGTTTACAACACACCATGAAAATGAAATCAAACCAAACCTCTTCCTGTACCTGTTAGGGCCACAATATAATACCGTCTTAACTTCAACTTGAAACTTTGAAAACCAAATCATATTTCATATTTCTACTATATATATTTAATAATACAAAAACTATTTTTTTCTTTAATTTATTATAAATTCTTTTAACATAAGTATTATAGAATTGGGACAATTTTTTATTTTTAATCCAATAATATTTAAAAGTATTCACTAAAAATATAATATTCATTATTGAGTTTATAACTAAAAATACTAAACGATTAGTTGAAAGTACGTACTAAACAATATAAATTAAATTTGCTTATCCTCAAAATTTTCTTTTATTTTTATTATTAAAATTAAAAAATATACACAAAAATTATGTATATATATATTCGATTTGAAACTCAGCAAATTAAACACGTACAATTGCTCTACAACACAGCTTTTTCTTTTCTTTTTCTTTAGAGATAGAGATTCTTATCCTTGTAGTTTGTTTGGGTACGACTATTTAATATAAAAAGAGACGTCAAGTAACACTTTTTATTAATTAATATTTTATTTTATTTTATTTTTATACTATTAAGATTTAGTGACGTCAAGGTTATATATATATCCACGCACGAAGTGGCGTCAAGTTGCATTCCTACATAATCTTAATTTCTTATTGCTTCTATAAAAATTTCATACCAAGGTCTTAATTGCTCCTAGAACCCGCATTATGAACTTCTTTTTTGATGCCTGTATTATATATAGCTATTCCCAACTAAACTAATATGATTTGGTCAAGATAAATATTCACACTTAGTTCATGTAAAATTCATTGTTAAAAACTATTAGTTGATTTGATATATTTAAATTAAATTTCATTAATTTTAGAATACTATTTTATTTATTATTTATTTTATTTTTATATCCCTCTTTGTTTTATTTTTCTGTTTCTTCTTTCTTTATTTTATTTGCCCTAAATTGTGTGACTAGCTTGTTTCTTAATAAATTAGAGACGGTTCTTTATTTTTTTTATCATAAAATAATTTTTTTTTATTTTCATCTTTATTTTCATTATAAAACAAAGCAAAATAATATTTTTAGACCCATTTTTAATATTTTAGTGAACTTTGGCAGGATTGGATAGATAACCTGCCCTGTTTTTTGCCACTTCTCTGTATATGTTTTTGCATGTTTATTTAGGCATGCATGTTAATTATGAGAACTTTATGATAAAGATTTTATCTTAAAAGTAAAGGGCAAGGTGGGTGATGATAACGGAATCCCGGTTGGAGATCTATATTTAGATACTTGGAACGTTTTGCTCCCACCAATATTATTCCGTTTCTTTACCCTTTTATGTGGCATGCATGAAATAAATAAATAAAAATAAAAGTACACTAAACAAAATGCAACTAGTATCCGTGGGTAATACGGGTATCCGTGTATGTAAGTATTTTTGACATCCTAATAATATTAGATCATCACTCTCATATCCTTACTCTATACAAACATATTAAGACACATATTAATAACTCCATAAAAATGTTTTACTAAAATTTATTGAAATTTAAAAATATATTTTTTTATATTTCTACTTCATTAAATACATCAAAATCTTTGAAAGTTTCTATTATTATACTTTTAAACGTTCATTTAGGATACAAGTTAGCTAAATAATAATAATAATAATAATAATCTTGCATAAGATAAATTAATTTTAAATAAATAAAATGGCAAACTACTCTATAAATCTTTGAGTAAATTACTCCTTTGTTATTATGAGTAAAATATATTTTTTATTTATAAAATTTACTAAAAATTTTTAAAATACTCTTAAATTTTATTTTGTCTCAATGTTGTCCAAAAAAAATTTCAATTTGTATCAAATGTATCCTTAATAGTTAATTTTTCAAGAAATACAATCTCAATTCGATAATATCTTTACAAAAACAATATATTTTATTCTTTGTTTATTTATAGGTTAGATTTGTTAGTTTTTCTAACTTTTATAAATAAAATAATTGTTTATTTTTTATGAATTAGATAAATTATGTGATAAAAAGTATATACAAAAATTTATAAATTATATATTCTACAACCATATATATACGAAATTACTATTTGTTAGAAAAATTTAAAAAGAATTAATTTTGTTTAAGACAAGTTTATCTAACATATATTCTAAAAAATTAAAAATCAATTATTATTTTTTCCAAAATTAGTTAATTTTTCTATAGAAAAATTATTAGGCATCAATTTTAAATATCACTTTTAAAATTCCGATAGATATTTAACTAGAAATACCTTGTACGGTATTGACTTTTTACTCTAATGAATATTCTGACTGTGACAGAATATATAATACTCCAAAATTGCACCTAATTCCAAGCTTTCCATCCACATCTTTAGAACAACCTACTTGGTTTAGCAAAGATATTTAAATAATAATAATAATAAAAACTCTTACCGATCTTGCCAAATTACGAAACAGAGAGTATTCCAAAATCGGAATGAGTGAACCGTGAGCGACACTTGCCACTCCAAAGATAAGCCAACATCCATCTAAAGTAGCTAGCTAGTGTAATGCTGAATATTCTTTATATATATCACAATTATTAAATGGTTAATACACAGGAGATCTTCAAGATTAGCACATTATATTTTCTCTCGTTAATATTTTTAGGCATTATATATTTTGTAGTATATTTAGATATTTTTTAAAAATTAATTTTTAAAAATACATCCATTGACTATATGTTGGTAACGAAAAATAATCAATAAAAAAAAATAAGTATAAGATAAATAAAAGGGTACACAAATCCAAATATTAAAAAATATATTGTGTGAAGATTAAATTTATGTGCCATCTTATTATCAACTTATTATAGATCTGAATATTGCAGCATTTGAAGATTAAATTGGTAGCAGAAAGTGTTGTGTTGGTTAACCGAGAAGTTGGAGAAGCAGATCGAAGAGAAATCAGAAGTTAATATGTTAATATTTATACTAATAGATTAGAAGCCTCGCTTTGTCCCTTTAAATATGTGTTGCTGATTTGGATATATTAGAAAAGATATGAATATTAATTTCTCCATCAAAAAATAAAATACATATTAATTTGTTATTAGCTTTGAGGAAGATCGAGAAAAGAAAATAAAGAAGCATTTAAAGATTTGTACGGGTCCTGATGAGTTGTGAATTGAAGTACTTTCTTTATTCATTTCGTCTTATTAGGCCGTGTTTGGATCTACTTGTATTTACGACACAATGAGATAGCGATCGAGTATATAATATAGTGTTCGGTTTCACTCTCATATCAGAATTTTAATTTTAATTTGTGGCATTACTGGGATGAACTAGACAGATGCAAGTGTTATGCGAATATGCTTGCTAGTTGACTTTAAGATATCAAGCTACATGCAGAGTGCACACACATATATACCATTCCATCACCACTAGTGGTACCTAAATTTCCCACTTTATTTAGAAACTACACATTTATTTGATGTGGCAAATTGCCTATATATAATCATTACCAAAAATAAAGGATTTACCCACCGAAAAATTCGTGGTTAAACTATTAAAAAATAGTGACGATGTTGTTCTTGTCACGAACTAGCATTTATGGTTAAAGAGGACGACGCATTTTTTATTAACCACGATTTTCTTTCAATTAGTCACAGATTTAACATCTGTAGAGACCTTTAAATGACCACATATTTTACATAATTAGCCACATTATTTTTCGTGACAAAATGAATTCATGCACAATTTTAATTTTTCTTCTGTCATGCTTTATCTGTGGCTAAATTGAACAGGTCAGATTTTTTAGCAACACTTTTTTTTATGACCAATGTCAATAGGCTATTTAGGTACACATTTTTTCATGGTAAAATGAGAAGATGAACAAAAAAAAAGTATTTCTTTCTCCACGCATTTAACCGTGGCTAACATGGAGATGCTGATTTTTTTTTTGCAAAATTATATTTTTAAATGTTTTATTAGCATTTTATAGTTTAATAATTTAATAATATTTTTTAACAAAATTTTTCTTTTTATTTTTACTAATATTTTTAAAATTTTGAATACTAATATATATATAATAAAAAATTAATAAATAATAAAACATAACTACAAAAAATATCAAATAGAGAAACAACGTTCTAACATATGTATTGTGAGTTTACGTAAAAAAAAATATCAAATTCTAATTTTCTAAGTAACAAATAAAAATAACTACAACCTAATCTAAACAAAATAAAACTAAAATTGAAACTAACAACTTTTGAGGTGAAAAATATGGCTAAGTGTGGAACACGTTGTTAGAGAGGGTAGGTACTTCATCTCCATATTTTTGAGACAGAAATCTATAGAGAGTTGCCACTTGATCTTTGGCTTGTTTAAGTTGCCTCTAAATCTTCAACATGCTGTTGCAATACGTTGCTAGAGCTTCCACAGCTTGCCACCTCAAAAATCTGCTTGGACTTACCAAAACCACCATGACATACAGCACTACTAAAACCATGGCCATAAATTTTTTCAATTGCATCATTTGGATGAGCCAACACTTTAGATAGAATACCTTCAGTAGCAGCACGCTCTTGATCCTCAAGCAAATGCTGTGTAATTTTTTCCTTATAAACAAAAATGTATTTTTATGTTTTGTTAGTATATACACATGATATATTAATAAAATAACAACTCAGTAGTCTAAAATAAAAATTTACTACACTTACTGCTAATGTTTGTGCTTCTCCATTTACATAATTTTCATATCCTTTTTTATCAGAGTTTAAAATAACTTCACTTCAACATACAGGTCTTACTAAAATAAAACAGCACAAATTATCAATATAGCAATATAGAGTACACAACACCTTATAAGTATATTAAGAAAACGATTACCATATTTATAAAGAATAACCATTGTTATTATTTTGGCATAATATTAGTAACAACCAAATAAACATACAAAGTGACCATTGATAACCCAAAACTAAAACTAATATCTATATCAAAGATGCATGGAAAGTTATTATTAAAGATAAATATAAAACTGACCTACTTTTTACATTTATGAGTAATGGGTCAAATATTCATTCTCATGTTGGTTGAGACTTATATAGTCTAAACCATCATCTGAATTAAAGCTAATAACATCATTTTGTTGTCGTAGTCCTTTAAGGATCGATTGTCCAGAAACATTTATGTTTCATTCTGAGCTAATTTCTTGAAAAAATAATTAAAAGATATTAATTTGTATTAAAGAAATAACGTACAAATGAATAATTGGATATCCATAGAATAAATGGAGTACGTATAAAAAAAATAAAACAAGGAAAAGAAGAAACTTGTAATCCATGGCAATAAAGTTTTGAAACTTACTAGAGAATACAAAAAAAGAAAAGATCTTTTGTATTCGTTTGAGATTTTAATAAAATAAAGATTTGTTGATTCAGAGATAATTTAGGATAGCTATTTGCATTGTGGTTGAGTAAGTTTAGAGTGCTGAATAAAAGTAATTCAAACTAGGCGCCAAAATTTGGGACTCTAATTTAACACAAACTAAAAAATTTGGGACTTTAATTTAAGCAAACTCTATTTTTCAAATTTTTTCATTGCTTGTTACGATACAGCTAGAAAATGTTAACTTAATGTATTATAGCTTTAAAAATTGTATAATTAAAAAAGAATCACCACATAAATTATATGTATGTTCATTAATATTTATTTATTTAATTAATTTAAATTATGATCTCATTATATACGTTTAAAATATCTTTATATATTTGTTAAAAGACTAAATCACCATTTTTTGTTATTCTTAAATGTTAGTCGATAAGCACGTTATATTTAATACTCAAGAGGGGGGTGAATTGAGTATATAAGCAACAATGATAAATTTTCGCGGAAGCTTAAATTACTTTGAATTTAAATGACTCAAATGCTTGTATTAGTATTTTTCCAAGGGCTTAAGTCAATTCTTAAGTACTTACAAGGATCTTGAACTTTCCAAAACACTTGTATGAATATAAATAACAAGAATATAAATGAGTTTGAGTTGAGAGAGATAATACACAACGATATATAGTGGTTCGGCCAAACTCTTGCCTACGTCCACTCTTTTCTAATCGCAATTAGGAAGTTCAACTATCCACCAAGCTTCAATAGTTACTTGACAAACCTCTTACAAACATGAGCACTTGAGATACGCCTCACGGACTAGACCACACCATATACTAATCCACCCCACTCGAAGTAATCCCAACTTCAAGATTTTCCCTTGAGTGCTTAGTATACTCTACGGATCCTTACCAACTATAGTGTATACTCAAATCTCACAACAAAGAATAGCTACACCACTATTCTTTCACAATACAACGTATTGAATGATTTTGAATTGCTCTCTAAAAGAGTATGTGTATACAAATATAAGCTCTATGAACCAGTCAACAATATCTCTCAAATTGTGTATAAAATCACTTTTCAATTGATATGAAATGAAAGTGTAATATCAAGAAACTTTTTGAATTATCAAGTATGTTAAATGAGCTTCATAAACATGTATTTATAGTCTCCCAAAGCCTTGGAGCCGTTGGGGTGTGAATGGAATCAAAACATTTTGTCAGACTAGCCGTTTTTGTGCTTTACAGCAGCAGATAATCGATTATCAAGCTTGGTAATCAATTACCATATAGCCGTTGTGACTAAATTTTGAATTTTAAAGCCTGGTAA
>JASCZI010030873.1:0-22094 GCA_036250425.1 Stylosanthes scabra
CAACCGTTGGATCGTTGATCTTGCATGCAGCATTCAATGCGTCAACCACGCATTCCGAACCTCTCAGCTCCACACGATCTCTGCGTCACTCAATCGGAGCCGTTCGGTCTAAAAGTAGGAGAGAGAATCCATCATTGACGGATTCCTTTGACCACAGATTCTGAGGCAATCTCAGCCACAGGATCATGCCACAGCATCATCTGGGCCGTCCATCTCCTGCTGCTCCATCTCCTCAATCCGTCATTGACGGATTCTCTTACCTTGTGAGCCGCGAGATCGCCCTCATGCTTGATCTGAACCGTCCACCTATTTTCTTTTTTTTTTTTAAAACAATAATATAATGCGTCAACGACGCATTGTTCTTTTTCTTTTTTTTTTTAAAACAATAACATAATGCGTCAACGACGCATTGTTCTTCGTTTAAAAAAAAAATAAAAACCCTCTCTGCGTCATTGACGCATTTAAAGCCCCCCATATTAATGCAAAACACCCCATTATGCCCATAACTTGGGTAATCTCCATACATAATCCCATATGAAAAATAATTTTCGGAAAAGGGAGGAGAATGAAAAGCATTGGACAGAAATCAAAAACTGAAAAGATCGTATTT
Source organism: Stylosanthes scabra (assembly GCA_036250425.1). Lineage (NCBI taxonomy): Eukaryota > Viridiplantae > Streptophyta > Magnoliopsida > Fabales > Fabaceae > Stylosanthes > Stylosanthes scabra. Next base: position 611 of record JASCZI010030873.1, read on the forward strand.
TTTTAATGAAAACATTTTCAAGATAAGAAAAAACGTTTTCAACTTTCTTCACCTATTTTTAAAAAAGTACTTATATGACTAGCAGAATTTATTATTTTTTACCAGCATAACTAATAGATATTTTACACCTATAAATTAAGTAATTTATACTTTTTTTTTCATATTTTATACTGATAATTATTATATTTTGCATACATAATTTTTAAATATTACATTCATATTATACACATTTTATATCTATATTTTTAAACTTACTATATATAAATAAATTACTGATTACGTTTGCTGATTATACCGAATAAAACTTGGTAGTCATATAAAATTTCTCTTTTTTTTAAATGTTTTCACTAAAATTTTTTCAAAATGTACAATCAATCATATTTTCATATCTTATTTTTATTTGAAAATAAAAATATTCAATAAAAATGGTTCATTCCTATGATTCATTCCGGTCTTCAACCATAAAGTCCCTCTGTAAACCACCCATAGTAAGGAAAGGCATTCCTATGGTTCATTCCGGTCTTCAACCTACTGCATCATCGCAATCACCTCAACCTCAACCCCAAACATTTCTTCGGCTTCCATCGCTTCCTTCGTTCAGACTTCAACTTCATCCCTTCTGCCTCACTATTCCAGAGACAACACCACCACGGGCATCATTTTCTACATTCTTTGTGGCAAGGTCATTTCTTTGTTTTACTGATACTCCTGCTTGTATATAGGCACGACACTCACGGCTTGTAAAGAAATGGTTGCCCAGTGATCAGTGGCCACCGTCACCATGAGTTAGTAACATTTTGCCACCGTTCTGGTTCTTTTTCTTTTTAAAATGCAAAAAGCATTAATGGTTTTTTATTCGTTCTTTTTGAATTCTGATGTACTAGTCTCTTGGATGACAAGTGACTTGTAAAAAGATTGACATTTTGTTACTAGTAAAGATTTTTGTGGGGACACAGTTCCTTTTTGTTAAAAGATTTTGACAATAAATTCAAATAGATCAAGGATGGTGATAACAAATGTTGGAGAGGGATAACTATTGCATTTGAACTGAAATAGATTTTTATGAAACTATGATACTGTGAATGATAGGGATAAAAAGACAGTCATTATGCATTTGAACTGAAATAGGTTACCTCAAATGCTAGACCAAGTATCTATTGTGAAAGATAAAGAAGGTCATTATGCGTCAGAACTACTTGATTGATGCCATCTAGCTACCTCTCTAGCTTCAAATAAAAAATTGAAGTTATTACGATGAGGCAAAGGCATACGAAGATAAAATTAACACTCAACACCAACTTAATAACCACAATTAGTATATCTCAGCCATAGATATGTATATATACGACAACAGATATGGAATCAACCTAGAGTCTAGAAGAAGTAATACTTGACATTGGACATAAACTTGTTCTTCTTTCATAAAATTAATCCTATGAAGTAACTGATTGAAGAAAACTAATTGTAGGCCGACTAACTGAAAATACTTATATGAATGTAATTTTAGTAAAATTAAAAATGTGATCACATTGCTAATTGCATGAAAGATGCATATATTACCAAATCATGCACTTCACTAACTCCTGGCATGTTACTAAATCAAATCATTTTTAAAGCCTTTCCAATCTATTGTTTATCAGAATTATTTTAGCTTCCTTTCTACGTCATGGCATACAGTGTACTTCCAGCAATATTTAAAAAAAAAAAGTATCATTCTTTATTAAAATACCTACAGAGTCAGATGAACTAGCTCTATCAATTGTTTGGCTGCTTCGGATACTAAACACCTTTCTGACAAGAAAAGCAAATCAACCACATGGCTGGATGATGGCATAGAAGCTCCATCGTTCCTCCCAATGACACTCTCCCTTGTATACTCCTGCAGCAACACTCTCCATCAATAACAAGAAGATTGAAATAGCAACAAAACAATATACCCAGTCTGGAAACTCACTTGAGGTACGGAAAAGGCACATTTTAAGAGTAGATTTCTAGCCTTTGCCATGATCTCAGTCTTTTTCTTGTGTGCAAAGTGAACCTCAACATCATCAGCAAACTTGCTCAGTCTGTTATCATTGTCATCTGATGCAGAGATGAACATAACGTCTTTTAAGTTTTAAGGCAGATTCAAATTCAATTGTACATTAGACTATATGAAAATGTTAAATATTCACTTCTACCATGGCTCTTAGAAAAGGAAAGTGAAACTATCAACGAAATAATTGCCCTAGATCATAATATAGCCCAAGGATGTGATCAATCCATCAAGTATGATTTCAATTATTGGAATTAATTACGAAGCAATGATGAGCTTCAATCCAATTTTCAACTGAAACCAATTACGATACAAACTCTTAATTTTTTTTTTTTTTATAGTTCATAGGTAATCAAAACAAGAAAAGAAACAAGAACATAAATTTACAACTAATCAAAAGCCCCGAACTTGAGGTATCACACATCAGACCCTGCCCATAATGTTATTCTTCTTCCTTTCCTCCCATTCTTTATTCCAAGATAACACACGCACGCCTGGATACTTCACCCTTCATGCTATCTAAGTCCCAAACCCCTCCTTTAAAAATGGATACCGTCTTTGTGCAATCAGGAATCAAATAAATAGGGATTACAGACTAACCTTTGAAAGAAAACTCGATATTATCAATTCTGATATCCTTGGCCATGTCGACCTTCCAAAAGACCGGATCCAAGAATCATTCTGGAAGCAAATACTTTTGGAAACAAATTTGATAAACAGCAAAATCCCTGAATAAAACCAAATGCACTCCCCCGCAAAAGAAAAAAAGGTCCAATCCTACAGGTTGTCCATGTTTTACATGAAAGAGGTTGTCCATGTTTTACAAATGGATTCATAACAATTTCCAAGGTCCAATCCTACATCCTCTCCCACCGCGACAACTTCAAGTCACTCTTCTCCCTCGCCAATGACGCCGTTTCCCAGTCCCAGATTCTAGAGGATGGAGAGCCATTGGTGTATGGATTGTTGAGGAAGGAATGGTTTCAGTGCTTTGATGAGGTATAAAAATAAATTACCTTTAATTCACTAAAGCTCATCTTAGTCTAGCATGAATAAAGAAAGTGTTAGAAGAGTGGCTAAAAGTGCTAAGCATTCCTAATAAACTTACCAATTTAGCCATAATTTGCCATCAATCAAATTCTTTAATTAGCATAGCTCATGGGATTTTCAGGAAGAATGGGATGATAGCACTGTGAGCAGCTATTTTTCGAAAATGCGGATGCAGAACAGAATGGAGGCAACAACCAGAAGGGAAAGAGCACTAGCTTATGCTTTCTCTCAACAGGTAAACATCTGAAAACTATTCCATTGAAGGAATGGATAGTGCAGAATTTCAAAACATTGATTCTGGTTGATGCAGCTAAGAATCTGTTCAAAGAGAAGACCAGCAAAGTGCAACAGCATAGAATCTAATATGAGCTGGAGCTGGCTCGAACGGTGGATGGCAACGCGCGTTCCAGACACTGCTGCATTATCTGCTGAAAGCCATGCTTTGAAACAGCATGATCCTCCTAACATTAATTTCACAATCAAGACAAGATTCTTGGACGCTGCTGCTGGGGAAGAAAAAGAGAGCTGTGGTTCGAATGAAGTGCTGCCTCATTTCGATAACTATTCAGTAAATTCAAGAGAAGAAAATTGTAGCTTCAAATCACAAGAAAAAACCAACTTCAAAGATAGGAGAACCGTGTCAAGGCGCAAAACAGTGCCAAGCTATCAGTTCCTTGAAGAGCAGCCAAAGGTTTTTAGTTTTGGATTCTTTATCTTCTTATATAGTTTATCAGATTGGCAGTTAGCATAAGCACTCAATCCATTACACTCATATTGCATCGATATGTTGCCGGTTCGGTGATTCCTACAATCATCTAAATAGAACTTTGATCGTTCTTCAGGTATGCAAGAAAGAAGGCTCAAACAATGCAAGCAAGGATGTTAAGCAAAAAACAAAAGCAAGTGGGAAGGAAGATGAAACTGAAACTGAAACTAAGCATCCCTAAAAGCTTCCAAATTTGAATGAGTAACTTCTTACATTAATCTGCTAAATAAAGTCAACCTATGTGTCTAGTATTTAAGGTTTGGTGTAAGCTCTGCATAAATTGTTAGATTCTCTTTGTATATTTTGTTGATTCATCTTGTGTCTACAATTTCTCTTCAGTATAGTGTCTGAATGTCTCAAGTGAATGGAAAGAGATGTTTGTTCTAACTTTCAAATGACTCACAACTTATATTATAGAAAGAGATTTGTTTGCATAATATAGTTTTCCTTTCTTGGTTGGACACATATATAAATATTAATGATCCTACTTTGTATACAATGTCACACAAAAGCAGAACATGCAAATTCAATGAGGTGGACTACTTTGATCTTAAATTAAAAAACAAATCACTGCCCTATTATTATTTTGGCTGTCTCCCTCAGATTGAGGTTGCTGTGCTGCAGCACCATTTAAATCATAACCATAATAATTTTTCTTTTAATGGAAAAGCAGGTAACTTCACTATAAATTCAGTATTATGATTTATGATTCAGTCCTAATATGCAAATATGCACTGTAAATTCAGAAAGGAGGAGTGAATGCATATATGCAACATACTTATGAGTTTGAGCAGCATACCAGAAGAGGAAGCATTACCTTTCAATATAGCTATGGCATTTAGTAAATATTCTCTTCTTATAAAAAAATAAAAATAATTTCTTTCTCGATAAAGGTATAATATTAAGAGCATTACCATTAACTCATTAAATATCCTTTGATTTTAGAAGACTCAAATAAGAAGTGCTGCCGTGTTTAAGAGACTGAGAGTGAGATTGAATTAAATTTGTTATTATGTTTGATTTAAAATTTACTATGAGACAGAAATTAGAAAAAAGAGATTAAATTAAGTCAATAGTGAAGGAACAAATGTTAATATTGAAAATTTTAATAATGAGTGAGGGTATTTGAATAAAAAAAATTATTAAAATTTCAGTCCCAATATCTAATTTTCTAGTCCCTTCGAACTGTAAATACTAAAATGGGAAAAGGACATATGCACCCCTCACCTTTTCAAAATCGTACTTTTGCACCCTTCACCCTCGAACAATACCTATGTGTCCTTGACCATGCATAAAACGGCACAGTGGTGCCCCTGTTGGCCAGAGCTGCCAGATGGCAATGGGGAAAGCTGACGTGCCAATAACGGCCCCATTTTAAGCTAACGGCGTCCAGCGGGGACCCGTTATGAAACTACCAACCTCAAACGACGACGTTTTTCCTTCCAAGGATAAACGAAATTGAAGAAGGCAAAATGATGTCGTTTTTCCTTTGACTCTTCCTTCCCCATGAAATCCTCTGCTTGGTTGAGTTATTACAGAGAATGCCCTAACGTGTAGACTAAGTTGCGAAGACGAAGTTGAAGCTCTGTCCTCCATCGAAGGTGAATCGTCATCGCGAGAGTGGAAGCTGTGTGCTTTGAGAGGTTGGAAAAGAGGAACCCTCCACTAAAGGTGAGTACTTGTCGTTTCTGGTTACAATGTTGAGCTAAACGTTGGTTTGCATGTTGGTGAAACTGTTGGCATATTGTGATCGGGTTGCTTTATTGGGATTTCAGTTTGCTTGAGAAAGATTTGTAAGTTCTGGTTTATTTATGAATCCTTTTTTTTTTTTTTTGCTATTGTGGTTGAGTTGCAGCGAATAGGTGACATTCGTGGTGCCCATTTTTCATCACGATGGAAGCTTCGTAAGGAATCCACTGGGGGAGCTCGAGTATGTGAATGGACTGGTTGAAAGGTTCGTAAGAGATGGACCTGGATCATGTGAACTTCAGTGACATGGTGAAGTTGTTTGAGGGTTTACGGTATACGCAGTACAAGACAGTGTATTGGCTAGATAAGAACGCACCGGAGCTTGAAACTGGTCTGAATGAGCTTGAAGGGGATGCTGGTATCCGTGATATGTTGGATTACCTAAGAACCAATCTTGAGTTTGAGTTTCACCTTTACTGGGAGCATGTAATCAATGAACCTGTGATGGCTGGAGAGGCACCTGGAGGGGAAATTTCAGGGGCAAATACAGGGAGAGATGCAGGGGCAAGTGGCCAGCCAATCGACTTGGATAAGACAACATCCTCGTCTGAAGATGGATATGAAAGTGCTGAAGACGAGGCTTATAAGCTTCCACCCCCTGGAAAGGATGATAGTGATACTGATAGTGAGTTGGAGACTAAGAAAAGAAAAGTTGCTGAACCTAAGAAAGGTGTCTCACCAAGGAAGATTGTGCAACCTAGGGTGGGCAAGGGTGGTAAAAAGGGGACGGTTACAGAGAAGGGTAAAAAAGTGATTGGCAATAGGAGGGGGGTTGGGCCTAGTGGTATGGATGGGCCTGGTGGAGTGCATGGGCCTTCTAATGAGCATGTTGGAGCTCAACCCAGTTTCGAGAGACATAGTGATTCTGGCTCAGATTATGTGAAGAGGAGGAAGGGAAAAGCAAAAGTGTATGAACCTCAGTTTGTACAATCTGATGAGGATTATGCATATGAGTACCATTCTGAGACACTTCATACTTCTGTTTCATCTGAAGAGGAGTACAAGAAGTATGAGTGGCCAGAATTCGATGATGAATACGAATTTGGGGAGGGACATTTTGAGCTTGGAACCAAGTTTGCAACGATTGAGAAATTTAGGGATGTGGTGAAGGATCTGTTCATAGCTGAAGGGAGGAACCCAGAGTGGATCAAGGGTGATAAGAACCGGAGCAGGGTTGGATGCAAGGCTGAGGGCTGTCTTTGGCTAGCTCATTGCTCTAAAAATAGTACTCTCGGTTGCTTCTATGTAAACACACTCAGAAATGTTCATACTTGTGCCAGGAATCTAGGGAGTCATGCTGCAGATCAACACTGGACGAGCAGGAAGATTGAGAAGCGGCTAATCATCCATCCACACATGAACAAAAAAGAAGCAATTGCCTTTCTACAAGAGGAATTTAAAATCACTCCCCATGAGAAAATGGTCTATAGGGCACTTAGGGAGGCTAGGGATAGGCTGGTAGGATTTGAGAAGGAGTAATATTCCAAGTTGAGGGGATACCTGTTTGAGATATTGAGAAGCAATCCAAACTCCACTGCTATATTAGAGGTGATACCAATTCCAGAGTCCCTTCCAGTATATAATAAGCTTTATGTTTATTTGGATGCCTGCAAAAAGGGATTCATGAGTGGATGTAGACCATTAATTCACTTAGATGGTGCATTTCTGAAGACTTACCATGGGGGCAATTATTTACAGCCATCGGACAGGATGCAAATAACCAGTTCTACGTCATTGCATATGCTGTGGTTCGTGCTGAGACAAAGGATTCATGGAAATGGTTCCTCACGTTACTAAAGGAGGATATTGGTGATCCGGACTTGCATGGTTACAATTTTATGAGCGATCAACAAAAGGTATTCTAATTTATTACTTGTACCATTTGTTATTCCTCATTGTTGATGCTGCTGTGTTGCTATTGGAGATTGTTGGTGCTACTGTTTTGCTATTTCTCATTGTTGATGAGGATGTCTTAGTAGTGTTATTTGTCATTATTGATGCTGGTTTGCTATTGTTTATCTCTCATTGTTATTTGTGAATGTTGATGCTGCTGTTTCATTGCTATTGTTTATCTCTCATTGTTATTTGTGATTGTAGGGACTTAGGGAGGCACTAAAAGCCGTGATGCCTAATGCTCCTCATCGTAACTGCGTAATGCATATGTGGAAGAATTTCACAAATAGGTTTAAGGATATGCAGTTAAGAGATATGGTGTGGGAATGTACCAATCAAACCACTCATGGTGGATTTGCTGATAAGATGGAGAAGCTGAAGGCACTGAATGAAGATGCATGGATTTATTTAACAAGGTATGATCCAAAAGCTTGGGTTAAAGCTTACTTCAGCCCCGGTCCAAAGGTTGATGGCCTCACAAACAACATGTGTGAGTCATTCAATGCAAAAATTGAGCTAGCTAGGAGTAAGCCAATCATGACCATGCTAGAGGAGGTTAGGTGTTATTTGATGAGGAGGATGACCAAGCACATCACCCTTTTGGGAACTCACACCGGAAAACTAACACCTTTTCAACAAAGGAGGTTAGCTCGGTTAATTAGACCAAGTAATAGGTGGACTGCCGAATGGGCAGGTGATAATGAAAGGATGAGGTTCCAAGTTGGAAAGAAAGATAATGAAACACTTGATATTGATTTAATCAAGCACACATGCTCGTGCAATGTTTGGCAATTCACTGGTAAAAATGTGTTGATTTTTTTATGCCACAATTGTTGTTTGATATTTATTGATTTACGTGGTTGATTGTTTTGTTTTTTTTATATTTATTGATTCAGGCATGCCATGCATCCATGCCATAGCTGCAATTAGGAAGAGGCGTGAAAATCCAGAGGATTTTGTGCATCCATGGCTTTGTATGGATTCCATCCATGCTACCTTCAAGCATTCCATCAATCCTGTTCCTAATGAGCATTATTGGGCAAATAGAGATTACCTTAGGACAGAGGCTCCCATAATAAAAAGACCAATAGGGCGTCCTAAGGTCCACAAAAGGAAAAAGGACCATGTTGAGAACTTGATTCAAGGTGATAAGCTGAACAAGTCTTTTAGGGTGACTTGCTCCAAGTGCGATGAGAAGGGCCACACCTACAAGACATGCAGGGGTGCTCCATCAAATCCAAATTGGAAACCGAGGAGAAATAAATCAAAGAAAACAGTGCCCCACCTGTTGAATTACAGGTCTCCCAATCAGCTCCACAACCAGATGTAAGTAGCTACTTCTACATGATAGGGTTCATATTGTAACTCGATAAAATCTTTGGTGGTTTGTTTGTCATTTTTAAGAAGGGTTAGGGGTTCATAAGTCCAAATCGAGTTGATATGCCTTATTGTGATAGACTTGATGTGCTTAGTGTTAGGAAGTTGCGTAAATTGGATTAACACTTGTGAATTTCTAAGATGCTTGTTTTGTCATGTTGATAGGCAAATGATGTCGCCTCTCAGTCTATGCCTCTAGCACCAGTCACCAAGAGGACCAGGGAGAAGCAGCTAATTCAAAGAAAGGCTACGAGGAAAAGTCCTCCACCATCCGAGCCCCCATCATCCTCCCAACATGCAGGACCATCAGTGGAGACACTGGCAGCAGCAAGTGCAGGCACTAAAAGCAGATTCAAGTTCATGAAAACTCCAAGACTCAAGCAACAGTAGCTCATACATCTTATTAAGACATCGCTTCGTCGAGTGTAGACGACAAGTGTTCACTTCTTACCCCACCACCACTGCTTCGTCTACGGCTTGATGCTGCACCATCGCTCTCCATGGTTTTTCAATCTTTCCCAATCCTGCCTCGATCGATTTGGCCTTTGAAACCCTAAATCGAAGCTTCTGCAACGAAGCTTCTGCAACGAAGCTTCTGCAACGAAGCTTACACCAGGGTACAAAATGAGGTCATTTTCAATTTTTGGGAATGCATGTTATCCACCTAAGACACCGTAACTGTGTTTCAGGCCCGTTATTGGTACGTCAGCTTTCCCCATTACCATCTAGCAACTCTGGCCAACGGAGGGGCACCACTGTGCCGTTTTACGCATGGTCAAGGATACATAGGTATTGTTCGAGGGTGAGAGGTGCAAAAGTACGATTTTGAAAAGGTGAGGGGTGCATATGTTTTTTCCTACTAAAATTTTGAAGACTAAAAGTGAAATTTTAGTTCCAATTTTCATCAAAGAAATACAATACTAAGTCTCAATTTTCCATTCTCAGTTCCAGTCTTTCTTAGCAAACGCTAACTAAATGAATGTAAAAATTTTCCTAGTCGTCAAGATTTTAATGGTATCTAATGATAGATCATAAATGTGTTATATTCATTTCTAAATTCACATAAAATAAGATACAAATAATCATTTAACTTTCCTAATTCCCATACATGTAATGTACAATCTAAGTTCTAAGTAGCTTGAATTTAGTTTTTATTTTTTAGTGCAATTACAATCTTTTGGTATATAGCACAATCTAAATAGGTCAATTATTGAAACAAAAGCTAAAAACAAATCAAAACCCTACCAACAAAAATAGAAAGGATAAAGGATATTTATGCCCCTGACGTTTCAAGAATTATACAAATTTACCCCTGACTTTTGTGAAATATTTAATAACCCCTGACCTTCGTAAAAACAGTACAATTATACCCCTCTGTTAGTTTGACTCGGCTAAAAAAAACGAAAATTGCTTATGTAGCTACTAAAAAAAAACATTTGTGATTCTTCTTTTCCATCATGTGAGTGATTTTGAAAGGAATTCTATTGAAAGTTTTCGTTTCTTTTAGCTCAGTCAAACTTACAAAGGGGCATAATTGTACTATTTTTTCGAAAATTAGGGATTATTAAGTATTTCACAAAAGTCAGAGGTAAATTTGTACAATTTTTTAAAAGTCAGGGGTATAAATGTACTTTTCCCAAATAGAAAATTACCAGGCACCAGCTCATCTCCAACAAGGTGGTGGGGATTGGGAACTGCTGCACTTCACCCTCTTCCCTCTCTTCTCTCTTTCATCCCCAATTTTTCACCCTCCTTCCAATCTCCCACTTCCAACAATCACAAACGCAATAATGAATGATGGGCAATTTTGACATTTCACACCACTTACAAGTGTTTTGATTCTTGAGAAAGTTTCATCCTACCCTGCTTGCATTGCTCTGTTTCTTCTTTTCCTTATGAGAAACCCCAATTTTATTCCTCACCTACCCAAAAATCAAAATGGCACCTTTCATTGTTTTTCTTCTACTATTCTCCTCTCTGGTTCATGGGCACGCTCAAATTGAACCAAAAAACGAAGCTTTCATATCCCTTTTGGTGACCCAAAACGGTCTTGATTTCGTGAAGGAATTGCTGGTGAAAAAGGCGGTTTCTTCAATAATCTCACTCCGATTGCGCGATATTGAAAAAGGCGCAAACATTCCAGTTGTTGGTAACGTGTATATGTCACTTTCCAACATCACAATATACGAAATCGATGTTGCTTCATCAATTGTGAAACCAGGGGAAACAGGGGTTTCAATTGTGGCTTCTGGGGTTACTTGTAATTTGAGCATGAATTGGTATTACTCTTACACCACTTGGCTTGTTCCTGTGAGGATTTCTGATAGAGGTAGTGCAGAAGTTCAGGTATTGAAGCTATTCTTTGTTTTTAGTTCATATAATGGTGATTTGGGATTTTAAAACTTAGAACCTTTTTTTTGTATGATCACTGGTAAGTAGTAATGTTTGCTGTTAATAGAAACATGTATTGATTTTATTTTGGTGATTTGAATGTTTAGAGCCTGTTTATTTGTATGATCACTGTTGAAGCATTTCCTTTTATGGAAGAGATTTAGTTTGTATAACTTTGTTGTTTTCTTTGAAATTAGAAGAGATGTTGCTGCAAATTGGATGCCTTTGTAGCTATCTTTCTTTTAGTTTGCTTTGTGATGGAAAGGATGCTGTGTCCTTTTCTGTTGTGGTAGTTGCTATTTGTTTATTACAATTTTTTGGTAATTAAATTTCTTGTGTTAGTAAATTAATGGGTTTAACATACATATATGATCTATGATATGGCACTGTGGCGTTATTTGACTAGTGGGATAAGGCTTGGTTATTGTCATTGACTAGTTATTGTGTAGTAAACCACCCTATATCTGTCCATAATTTCCAAATGATCCCTTTGTTTTATTTTTCACTAGTATAAGTATTTTGCTATCTGATTATCTTCTTTGCAAGTGATAACTAATATAGAAAAGGGAATTTAATTAGTTCTAGTACTTGACAGGTTGAAGTCATGCAAGTTGATCTTATTCTTGGTTTGGAGAATCAAGAAGGATCTTTGAAGCTGAAACTTGAGGACTGCAGTTCATATGTTAAAGATATTTCAATAAAATTGGATGGAGGTGCATCTTGGCTTTATCAGGGGTATCGAATTTCCTCCATCATTGTTGCTGGCTGCTGTTTTTCTTTGCTTTATAGAATTTGTGTTAGAAGCCAATAAAGTTTCTTCTGTTTTTAGTGTAGATGGTCACATTTTTTCCATCGTAATGCTATATTCTTAATGTCTAAATGCCTTATTCACTTCATTTATGGATACCTTATTGTTGTAATTTTTAATTGACTAACAGGGTAGTTGATGCTTTTGAAGAGCAAATTGGGTCAGCAGTGGAAAATGCGATTACCAAGAAACTTAAAGAAGGAATTTCAAAACTGGACATGTATTTGGGAAGTCTTCCGAAGGAGGTTCCAGTTGATGATCATGCTTCTTTGAATGTAACTTTTGTTGATAATGTCTTATTAAGCAATTCGTCCGTAGGATTTGAAACTAATGGATTATTCATAGGAAGAAACGCTTCCGTCCCTATTCCTAACTTCCACCATAAGAACTCAGAATTCCCGGTTTCCTGTGCATATTCTTCAAAAATGCTAGGGATAACCGTGGATGAGGCTGTCTTTAACTCGGCATCAGGATTGTATTATGATGTAAGTTCAGTTGTTTTAGCTCTTGTCTTTGAGCATAGATTTATTAAAATGCTACTTTTGCAGCATCGGATTGGTGCTAATTGAGAAACTGTTTTCTGAGTTCAGGCGAAATTTATGCACTGGATAGTGGACAAGATACCAGATCAATCTCTATTGAACACTGCAGGATGGAGATTTATTGTTCCCCAACTGTACAGGAAATACCCGAATCATGACATGAACTTGAATATATCTTTATCTTCTCCTCCGATTGTGGAGATATCAAATCTGAAAGCAGGTGCCGATGTGTTTGCAGACCTAACAATTGACGTTTTGGAAAAACGTGAAGTAATACCTGTGGCATGCATCTCATTGGTATAGTCTTTAATGTTCAAATTTACTATATTCATTGAGTCTGTATTGTTATGAGATTGGGAATTAATATTACAGAGAAAGTTGGGGTTTTGCACCTAATTGCAAAAGTTGGTAGTAGAATCTCACCATATATGGTTTCAGAATGCGTCGAGAGAGTTCCAATTCGGAGAGTAGAATAGATGAAGTGTAGTCTATAGCTAGAGGTTGAGGAGTTCTCACCTTTTTAAGAAAATGAAAACGTAAACAAAATACACCTTTAGTATCAAAGCAGAACTACCCTCCTTTAGTAACGAGTGTAGAGCTTGGCACCATCTCTTGTTTGTGGTTGCAATGTTGATCCTTTGTTGCCCCATCTCATTGTGTTTGCACAGGTGATTAGAGCGTCAGGCTCTGTAAAAATCAACGGAAACAACCTCGTAGGTGCCATGAAATTGGACGACTTTTCTATGTCATTGAAATGGAGCACCATTGGCAATCTGAGGATGTACCTTGTTCAGGTGCTTTTGCATTTTCTTTTGTACAAGTGCATAACAATTCCAAATCTCATTTTTATTGATTCAAACTTGTGTATCCATTTTTTTCCCCAATGCAGCCAGTTGTGTGGACTCTCATTGAAACTGTGTTCTTGCCATATGCAAATTCACATCTCAGTAAAGGGTTCCCTTTACCCATCATTCATGGCTTCACCTTACAAGAAGCAGAGATAATATTGTCAGATTCAAGAGTCACGGTTTGCAGCGACGTGTCGTTTTCCGAATCGAACTTCTCTTCAAATTCTTTCAGTAGATAAAGAGTGTCTGTTGATTCATTTGTAAATAGTTCAGTTTAGAAATCTAGGTTGTATATCTGGTTGTACAAGTTTCTTTCATTTGTTACCATAAACAACAATGCAACTGTCAATAGAAAAAGAAAAGAGGAGCTTTGATATATATGTACTTACACCATACATTATCATGTACAATGAAGGATTGAGGCTTATATTCTTGATGTACATTGTTTTTCATATATATACATAGAATATATTTTTGAAGAGTAATTTTACAAGTATATCTAATTATATATGGTTGCGCTAATAAAAATCACTAATTTTTATAATATTGATCGCATAAATGTTATCCAAAACTTATAGATGATTTGAAATTTAGTGTCCAAACTTTATAATTAAAAGAAAAAAGTTTGTTAATTTGTAATTTTCGTTGATAAATGTTATACGTACACAAATTTATATTTCCATCTCAATAAAATAACTCTTTTTTTTTTGTGATTTAGATTTTTTGTGCTAGATTTTATTATTTCTGTACTTGACACATGGACTTATTAGGTGTAAAAACACATAGATGAATACATAAATGTGCGTATAAATGAAAACAATAAGGATGTTAGTTTAATTCTTTGATTAGAAATTTTCTTTTCTAAATTAATTAAAATTGACAGACAATGTACAACCCTTAAAATTCAAAAGATAGTTTTCTAATTATTTTATGCAAGGACAAAACCACATATACCAATTTTATAAATTTAAAAATAATTAAATAAATTATTGTTAATGCTATTATTACCCAAAATTGAAAATTTTTTTTGAGAAACTATATAAACATAATTTTTTTTTTTCAAAATATCATAACTTGAACGAGTTAAAAGTGTAAGTGTTAACTGTTAAACCTTATCCTCCCTCCACCACCATCAACCTCTGCTTTAAACCCATTCTAAACCCTCTCTTCTTCTTCTTCTTCTTCTTCTTCTTCTCAATTTGAGCACCCAATAATGCAAATCTTTCTCAGCAATTCACTTTTCAAAACCCCTCAACTCTTCCCCTTACACCACCGCATTTCAAAACCCCTCACAACCCACGTTCCCATTCAAATTCAAACCACCACTACCAGCGCCATAAAAGATCCCACTTCCACTTACTTAACCGAAATCAGCAAGGCCATTGATCACGAAGAGCAATACCGGGTAGCCCGGTCGCGTGTGCACCGGAAAGGTTTGGAATTGGAGGGTTATTCATTTGAGGGTATCTCAATTGGGGGCCAAGAGACATGCGTTATTGTTCCTGAGTTCAAGTGTGCATTTGATATTGGGAGGTGCCCAATTAGGGCTATTCATCAGAACTTTGTTTTCATCACTCATGCTCACCTGGATCACATTGTAAGTTTCTTTCTTTTTTACCCTTTTCTTTTGCTTTGTTAGGTATGAGCCACTTTTGATGAATATTTTAGGGTTCTATGTATGTGAAAAAAAAATAGCTTTTTGATGAGATTCTCCTATCCTGTTAGTTGCATTTGTTTCAGTTTATTTTGAAAAAAAATTAATTAAAGTAGATTGTTCTGTTTGGATGGATGATAGAAAAGGCTGAATTTGAAATGGCTAAGGCTTGTTGTGCTTGCTGGAATCAAACAATGTCGTGGTAGCATTACAGTAAAGCATCCAAAATCAATTCGAATTTTAGAACTGTAGCTTGTTTTCAGCAGAAATCTGACTATTTCTTATAAGTACATGTGTTTAGGGTCTCAAAGTTTGAATTTTGCATATCATATCATGCTTATTTGTCTGCCTGTGCTTCCACGTCCTAATTATTTTCTTGCGGATTTTTGTAAACTTTGTATAAGATTACATTGATTTGAATGATGTAGGGAGGGTTGCCAATGTATATAGCTAGTCGTGGATTATATAATTTGAAGCCCGCTACTGTGTTTGTGCCTCCTTGCATCAAAGAGGATGTTGAGAAGCTGCTTGATATTCACAGGACAATGGGCCAAGTCGAATTGAATGTTGATTTGGTTGCTTTGGATGTGGGTATGTTTCATTTTCTCTTCCTTTAATGACGGGAGTTATCTTTAAGGAAATGATATTGAGGTTTGGTTTCAGGGGAGACATTTGAGATCCGCAATAACCTTGTTGTCCGGCCATTCAAAACGAATCATGTTATACCCAGCCAGGTAACTTTTATTCTACCATTTTGGTATTACAAGTTGATGTTAGTGCATTTTATTCATGTAAAAGATTTTGAATGAAGAACATGGACCAAAACTAAACAGGTTTTGACTTGTTCTATAATCTTTTGAATCTTATTATATGTTTTCCTTGTAAATCCATCCTTTTTTGTTTTACCTGAACAATCTTCGTACTCATATTCTAATAATATTTTTATGTGTTATATACATCTCTTTTAACTGCTAGCTTTTTCTTTAGTTTTTATGAGTTTATGTAATGCTTGTACTTTGAACTTTGCCAAAATACTTAGGCCACTTGGGATAAGAATGATGCTAACCTTCTATACTTATGCAGGGTTATGTAGTTTACTCTATTAGGAAAAAGCTGAAGAAACAGTACCAACACCTGACAACCAAAGGGAAACAAATTGAGAAATTAAAAAAGTCTGGTGTTGAGGTTTGTAATGTCTGCTAAGTTGTAATTCTGATATAGAACTTCTCCGATATTTACTTTTAATGAACTCTCCTTTTTAGATTACAGACACCATATTATGTCCTGAGGTGGCCTTTACCGGTGATACAACACCTGATTTTATGCTAGACCCGCATAATGCTGATGCATTGAGAGCGAAAGTTCTTATAACTGAGGTACCGCATAATCTTCTGATGAAACGCGTATTGTTTTTTCCTCCTCCGATTTCAGCCAACTTTTGATTGCACGATCTGTTGAAAAAAAATGTGAAAACGTTTTCTTTCTTTGTGGCGTATCACGTATGTGTCTTAAATATTCTTGTTTGATTGACTTATTGCTTAAACTTTTTCTACAGGCAACTTTCCTCGATGAGTCCTACAGCATAGATCATGCTCAACAACATGGCCATACACATTTATTTGAGGTAATGGGACATCTTTCATTCTTTTATCGCTTAATCAAGGTGCACAAGATCTACTTTTTTCAGCTTGCCCTTTGTCTTTTCTTCAAAAAGCTTTGTGGTTTATAGTCAGCTTTACTGAATGGATTAAATGAGTACATTGCATCCAATGTTACGAACCTTGAACATCTATCTGTTCTGATGATAAATTCATACTGCTTTGTTCATGTGATTAATTATTCCTCAAAATTGTGACTCGACTAAACTCAATATGGACTAGCTCATGGAAAATTCTCACTGGATTCGAAACAAAGCCGTTGTGTTGACTCATTTTTCATCGAGATATAGTATAGAGGTAATGTTCCTGTGTTCCTCTCATGATTTGTATGTAAGTTGTTGCCGAGGGGCATATCATTTCGCACCACGTCATTAAGGCTTAGTTTGGTTCTTGTTCTGAGATCAAAATGGCAATGATTGTGGGGGTACTAGAGATGTGTCTCCCCCTTGCTTTTTGTTTTTGAAAATATAGAAACTGGTTAAAAAAATCACTCCCCAGACATGTTTCTTATTTCTCTCCATTTTGGAAATAGATAAATTATCTTAAAATATTGTCCCAAAATAGGGATAATTTTAGTTTGTATCCACTCTATTCTCTAATATATTACTCTTTTTTCTCAGGACAAGAACCAAATGCTATCCTAATATGCATATTATAAGCCTGTTTCAAAACTTAAGTGCCTTTTGGAAATTCAGTATATAAAATAGCCCTCTATTTTTTTTCTTTAAATTTATTTATTTAAGTATTATTCTCAGGATATTCGTCAGGCTGTATCAAAATTTCAGTCCAAAGTATCAGCAAAAGTGGTTCCTCTGACTGAAGGTTTCAAATCAGTATATCAATGAGTGCCATGAAAATGAAGAAAAAAGAGATAGTTTCATTGGGTGTGTTATATGTTTCATAGTTTCTTGTAAATTTGAGTGTTTTTTTTTTTTTTTTTTTTGAAATACAGCAGCATGGATTAGTTATTACCCTATAAATGTGTTGTAGGAACCAACCAGCAAGTAATGATTCTATCTGTGCTATAAAAAAAATTTTGATTTCATGGCTTCATGCAAATTTTTTTGGTCAATTAAGTTCCTATGTTTTGGGTGGCATAGCATCTAGTGTTTATTTTTTGGATTATTTTGTTTAGATGAGTTGGCTTTGAACACCCTTAAATTATAGATCTAATTTATAAATCTCTGCATTTTGTAAGGTTTTTTCCTCTTGTTTTTCTATTCCTAACATTCAAGCAAATGGAATAAAACAGTGGATATAAGTTAGTGTTTCATATTTTTTTTCAATGATTTTAGTAATTAATTTCGATAAAATATATGTATATGATGTTTTCTAGAAGTATTTTTTTTTTTTGGGACAAAATATACCATTCAAAGAGCAACAAAACTAGCTATAATAATCCTGTAGAAAAATAGCAAGATGATCACAGCTAGTAACATCTCTATCGATACATTCAAAGTACGAATAGAAAAATAGCAAGATGATCACAGCTAGTAACATCTCTATCGATACATTCAAAGTACGAAAATTTTAGAAAAAATAGGATACGAGTACGCAAGTATATATAAAAAATAAGTAAATTTTATAAAATTTAACAGATAAATAATATATTTTAATTAATAAAATAAATTTTTATTTTAAAAAAAAATATTTAAATAGTCAATTTAACATATTAAATGTCATATTTAAATAGTTTTAGAATAAAAAAATTAAAAAATAAAAAAAAAATTCAAAATAACATGATTTTGAATTAATTTTAACAAAAAAATATATTTAACCGTACTCAAAACGTACCTAAAATATACCCAAAAATATTCAAATTTTTTTTATTTAGTACGTCTAGGAGTACCTAATCATATTTTTGGAATACTCTTGGTACATATCCTCTGAAAAATAGGTGTACCGTGCAACAGAGCTAAGGAAAACACAAAAAAAAAAAAGAAAAAACAAAGAAGGAGTAATTATCTCCTACATTTAAAAGAGTTTAATTTTAATATAATATAATATAATATAAGATATAAGCATGCATTTTGTTTTATTTTTTATTTTATTTTTAGTGTCTGTTTTTAGATTTTATATAATAAAAATAAAGTTAAACTAATAAAATTCTATTTTTATTTTTGTATTTTTTTTATAAAATTTTGAAAAAAACAAAAAATATTAAAAATAAAATAAAAAATAAAAACGTAAATAAAATGCATCTTAAACATTATATTAAAATTAAATTATTTAAATATCTTATTGATTTGTCAAGCTCTTTCCTCTTTCCTCCTTATTAGCATAACCTGATAACAATGACTAATCGAGCCACAATAAAAGGACTAATTAATGTGTTTAGCGGTGGAATTTTGTCTTCTACCGTTTCAGTTTAATTTGGTCATTGATAATTTAATTCTCATGAAAGTATTTTATATTTTATAATTATTATAATAGTTACTATTAGAGTGAGGTGTCTTTACTATTAGAGTGATTATAATGACTATACAATTTTTCACAATACTTGAAAAATATAATTGGAATTAAGTGTACATTTTTTCATTATTTGATGAGAAAAAACGAAAAAGTAACTTTTTTGTGAAAAAAAAGGAAAAGAGTGTGATCAACTTTTTTTTTTTTTGGTTGTATTATCAAATAATAAAAATTGTCTTTAATTTTAAATATACTTTTTTTCAATAAAAATGCTCTTTATATCAAAATAAATAAATAAATATAGTGATTAGCTTAGTTTCTATTATGTCTCACCTATTTAATTAATAAAAAATATAGTTATTAAATTAAACTTTTACAATAATATTCTTAAAATTTGTTAATTAGAATTCATTGTTATAAACTAATAATATACGAGAAAAAATTTTGAGAACTTGTAGGTTGATATTTTTGGATATTCAAATTTAAATAAAAAATTTGTAAGTAATAAAAAAGAGTTGAACTAGTTTGGATTTATTTTTTTTTATAAAAAATTAGCAGAATTTTAGTCGAAAAAGTTTTTTAAAAAATTGAAAAAAATATAATAATAGAATTGTGTGTAAATATTATTTACATAGCACATTCCAATTGCTACTTAAATTGTAATGTTCTTATTCATATTGTGATTTAATTATTTATTTTTCTGGAAATTAGGGGACATTTAAATTTTAATTGGCCAAAGTAAGTATCTATTGACAGAGTATGACCAAACACCCCCTCCCTTCTCCATCGGTTGGGACTTGTCTTTTTCCAACACAAATTTTAGTCGAACTTACTATTGTTAAGTGTTAAAAAGACTTTTAGATTGTTAAAGAAAAAAAAAAAAAGAAAAAACTTTAGATTACTATTTACAATTCTGTACAGTGAATATAAAATGAAAAATTCTAAAATACAAATGTATTTTTATAGTGAAAAAAAGATTTTTTAAATATAAATGGTTAAATCTTAATAATTAATTATTTTTTTCAAATACACCATTTTACATATCAATAAAAATAAAAAAAAAAGAAATTTCTGTAAAATATAGTTATTTTTATTAATGAAATATTATGTATAAAATTGTTTTACATCATAATTAAATTATTATTTTTTATCTTTTTATTAAGAAAACAAAAAATGGATAAGGATAAACAACGAAAAAGAAAGGAAGACTTCCATTTATCATTTATCCACATTCCACAAGACAAATACTTTCATTTAGCCAAAAACCAAAAACAAACTACAAGATAAAAGCAATTTCAGAATTACATATTGGATGATGATATCTTTTTATGTTTATTGAGATTTTCTTTCTTGGTTGATGATAAAATAAAATAAATAAAATCAATTTATTTATTTTTATTAGATCAAATGATTTTCCTATTTATATCATATCATAATGAAGCAAACTAAAATATTTAACAAATTTTTTTATTATTTTTATATGAAAATATTATTTCTTTATATATATTAGAGGCTATCTTATCTTTTCTTTTACTGTGTTGAAGTATATTCCTCTGATTATTTATCCACATATATGTTGATGATGATGAGTGTTAGTCAAGTTGTTTTGTACGAGATCTACGACAATCAGAATAACAAACCTGGATTTCTCTCCTATACATATCACGTGCCCATAACCCTTCCCTAACCTAGAATCTCGAACCTCCCAAAATCCCCAAATCAAATCCAACCAATCTCTCATATCAACAAAATTCACCACAAAGAATCAATCAGTGACACATTCATTAACCCTATATACCCTCTCCCATCCCATTCCCTATCAAACAAAGATTTTAACTGATCAAAATCCAGTTGTAAACAGTTTTCTGACAAAGCAGTGTTTTCAGTTTTAAACAAAGAAAAATAAAGAAAAAAAAAAGGAAAAGAAAAGAAGGAAACTTCCCCTTCCTTACTTCTCTGTTCTCTCTCTTCTTTGCTCCACTTTCACCGAAGCTCTAATCTTTAACCTCAATCCTTCACAACCCACCTTCCCTTTTTCTCTTCCTTGATCCGGGTCTTCGTTCTTTTCCAATTCCCAGTCGGTCTCCGATTTAAAAATCCGACTTTTAGTTCAATTTTAACCCCCCTTTTGGTTTCCCTAGATTAGAATCATCCTTGTTATCGATCTGAAAAGGGGGGGAAGGAAGGAAGTAGCTGTATTTGATTATGAGGAAGAGGGAGAGGGAAAACCCTTGTGGAGTGTGTGGGCACTATCACAAGTACGAAGAAGGTGAAGTGTGTTCGGTTTGCGGTCACCGGATTCCA
>JASCZI010030874.1:0-12158 GCA_036250425.1 Stylosanthes scabra
TTTATTCAATAAAAATATACAATATTTGTTTGTTTTCATTTTTTGTTTTTATTTTTTGTTTTATTTTTTGTGTTTTTTATTTTTTGAATTTTGTGAAAAAAAAAAAACAGCAAAAAATAAAAAATATTAAAAATAAAAATAAAAAATAAAAACACAAATTAAAAGCGTCCATAATTTTTAATATATTAATAAGGATATTATAATAATGATCATGATACTTGAATTTCTATAATTGCTTAGCAACTTAACTTATTCATTTAGCTAGTTTCTAAGAATAATAATAGTAATAAGGTTCCATGTAATAATTGACTGGATCAAATTAAGCAATTGGTTAATTAGTTTGTCCTTGCTACAAGCTAATTAAGTTTCACTGTTGCTACATTTACCATGAGAATTATATTGCCATGTTAATTAATAAATTAGAACAAGAGGGTGCATTAATTAACAATATAATGAATTACCAATAGGATAAGAGAGCAGTAAGTAGATGATGTTGCATTGGGTGAATAACAATATATAGTAATTAAGCTAGTTAGAGAATGGAACATTTTCGAGGATAATGGCGACAAAGTAAGAGGATAGAGACTTCTTTTGATCAAATGCTGTAGCACCGGTGTTCAAGTAATAAACAAATGGACAATTGAAAAAGCAGTCACATTCATTTTTTTAATAATATGTCAAAAAAGAAGAAGAACAAATCATAATTTATGTTACGTATTTGTCCAGTTGCATGCATAATTAAGCAAGGATGATCGAACTAAACCAAAAAGGAAGAAAGAGAAAGAGATGAATGAAACCCTAGAAATGAAATAATGAAGAAGAAAAAAGAGTTGATGAGGTGTGAGACTTTTTGTCCTTTATTTTAACCCTTCACATCTCTCTCTTTCTGCCTATAAATCTTCCTCTTCCTTCGCCGTAGTTTCCCCAACAACAACAAAACCCTTCATTCTTAATTATTCTCTATCTTGCTTCTTCCTTCTTCAAACAACAAGAACCTACAATTAAGCTAAGAAGATCAGAGGAACTAAAAGAAAAGATGGGAAGAGCTCCATGCTGTGACAAGGCCAACGTGAAGAAAGGACCTTGGTCTCCGGAAGAAGATGCTGCTCTCAAAGCCTACATAGAAAAAAATGGAACTGGAGGCAATTGGATTGCTCTTCCACAAAAAATTGGTATAAATTAAATATATCTTCTTCTTTTTTGACAGTATTATTAGTTCATGAGTGTGAAAAGAAAAACATATAATTAAATAATCATTGATTATTGAAAAGTTAATTTAATTATTGCAGGGCTCAAGAGATGCGGAAAGAGTTGCAGGCTTAGGTGGTTAAACTATTTGAGACCTAACATCAAGCATGGCGGATTTACTGAAGAAGAAGACAACATCATCTGCAGCCTTTACATTAGCATTGGAAGCAGGTAAGTGTTGATCAGAATCAATGAACTTCAATTCAATATATAATAATCTTATCAGCTTGTTAGCTTGCATTGTGCTGTGCTATAGTATTTTTGAACGATAACTCTTTGTCCTATTTCTTTGTCACTAGAATCTCTTGAAATCCAAACACATGTTCCTTTCTTTAATCTGTCTATTGTTTATTATTCCTTGGAACTGTGAAACCCTTTTTTCTTTTCATTGATATCATGTGTATGTTCATGTGTGTAGGTGGTCCATTATTGCAGCACAGCTTCCTGGAAGAACAGATAACGACATCAAGAACTACTGGAACACAAGATTGAAGAAGAAACTGCTGGGAAGGCGCAAACAATCAAGCTTCAACAGCTCCAATAAGGAACCCAATAATGGGATGGACGATGACAGCTCTTGTTCTAATAATAATAGTAATGCCCTAAGCAATTCAGCTCTTGAGAGGCTTCAGCTTCACATGCAGCTTCAAAGCCTCCAAAACCCTTTCTCTTTCTACAACAACCCTGCTCTCTGGCCAAAGTTGCATCCTTTTCAAGAAAAGATGATCCACCAGAATCTGCAGCAGCAGCAGCAGCAATCTCCTAGTAATGCTTTTCCTTCCCCTCATCATGATCATGTGCTGAATCAACAAGCAGGGGCAAAGGATACCAAGAATTCAAAGGTTGATATTTTGGAGAATCCATTGAGTAATAATGGTTGTTCATCAGTAGTTCCCTTCACTGGTTCTGGGAACAATAATGATACTAATGCGTTATTGCACTCATCAAGTAGCATTATTGCACCAAGAGGAGATGAGGAGGGTAGTATGGGAATTCAGCAAGTTTGTGCTATGCAAAGTGAGCTTGATGAGATTCTGAATGTGAATAGCAACAGAAGAATGTGTTACATTCCACAGGAGGAGGAGGAGGATCATCAGATTCATGATCAGATGGCTGATGATGAGTTTGACTGTTTGAGAGAGATGAATAACAATAATGGTTCAAAGGATAATAATAATAATAGCTTGATTTGGTGGTCCAATGATTCTTCAGCTGATACCAAATCAGGATCCTCAAGTTCTTGGGAGTCAATGTCATCCACTACTCCAGTTCTTCTGCCAGAAGGGATGTTCCAAGATTATGAACTAGGTTACACTTTATAGTCACATTATTATTCTTAATGATTTGACTGATGAATGTTCCTAATTTGTTGTGGTTATGGTGGGCATATAAGATAATGGGGAAATTAAAGAGTAATAGGTCTTGTGTAAACAACATGGTGAATATGCATGTAATATTGTAATAATAATTAATATGTAAGTAAACCAATGTTTGAGTAATGTAGAAATTAAATTCCTAGTTTAACTTGTTCCCATGCATCTTGTGTATCTCTAATGTATAAGATAGAAGAGAAAGTTATGTTGCTGTGTAACATATATAATGTGAAAAAATTACCAAATTAATGTGAAATCTCACAAAAAAATCAAAGATATATATTTGAACATGAGTCTCACTAGCAATTATTCCATCATCACTGAAAATGTAAGCTAGCGTGTTGAGTAAAAATTTTTTCTATTTGTAGTACAAGTTGAAGACCGAAGAATAATCCATGAAGCTGAAAATGGGAATTCTTATATATTGTAGGTCATGCCATAGGATATAGCGTAGGCTAACTATCCATTTTTGACGTTACCTACCAGAAGCTTTTGTTGTTGGTCAATTATTCTAGCTTCCTAGCTTTGCTTCAATAGACACTAGAAGAATTCAATGACGAAAATGATATATGTTTTGTACAACTATTCAATCTCTTGTCTCTTGTCTTTTTTCAATTAAGCATATAATTCTGAAACTGGAATTAAGGTACTTTTTCTAGTCTTTGATCTGGAATTAGAGACGATATTATACGTTAAACTGGTTTATCTATGTATGCAGAATGTGGTTTAGATTACTTGTATGTCGAAAATTATGGTCATAATTACTTATTCGAGTTTTGCGTATGAATACGGACTCCACTTTTCTTCTTCTTAAAAAATAATAATAAAAAAAAAATGGAGCAACCTAACCGGGTGTTTTTGGTCATGAACCTAACGGGCTTTACTTTTTTATTTTCATTTATACTGTTACGTAATGGGCTTTATTTCAGACAATTTCAGCCCAAAAATTGTGATCACAAATAGTAACTTCTGCTATGCTACTGACCCAAAAAATATATGCTATTTAACAAAAAAAACTTCTGCTAAAAACATGACATTTATACGTTAAAAAGATAAATGTATAGTTTTTTTCTGAGAAATAATGTTTATATATTTTTTGTGTAAACTTTTTTTTTTTTATGATTCTAAGGAGGAAGCTGAGCAATAAAGTTATTGATAACATCAAGTTGTGACAATTTGTAGCAAAGTATTGAAATCCCTTATGGAAGTACCATTAGATTCAACAGCTTGCTTTGCAAATTTCTTGAACTCTGCTATCTTCTGCCTCATTAACATCCCTTCATCACTTGACATGGTTAATTTCAATGCTTCCAAGGTAGATTCTTTAGTAAAAACCCCACCCTGAATTGGAACACCAACACCCCACCTACTTTCCATCATCCTTGTGTTCAATTTCTGGTCACCAAAAAAAGGCCTAGAAATCATTGGAACACCCCCAACCATGCATTCCATGATTGAGTTCCAACCAGAATGTGTCACACACACACCAACTGCTTCATGCTTAAGGATTTCCACTTGTGGTGACCATGAAACCATTTTCCCTTTTTCTTTAGTCCTTTCCAAAAACCCTTCCGGAAGTTCATGTCTTCCCCTACATGACCAAATAAATGGATATCCAGATTCATCTATGGCCTCTGCTATAGCAATTAACTCATGGGGTGGAGGAATTATGACAGTTCCAAAGCTAATGTACACAACTGAGGCAATGTCATGTTTGTTCAACCATTCTATGCAGCCTTCATCATCAGGTATAATTGGTTGTGGCATTGACAAAGTCAATGGACCAACACTTAATAGCTTTCTGAACTTTGATTCAAGTTGTTTCATTATTGGAGGTTCCAACTCAGCAAATGAGTTAATTGCAACCGCTGTTGATTTAGACAACATTTGTCCCATTTTATATAACATGGATGACAAAGGTTGTTCTATATCATCAATTATCCCTTCAGGCAACTCAGAAGCCTTCACCACAGGTAAACCAGGAACGAAATCGATGTTTTCATCAACTACAAAAACATACAGACATTCAATTATACATTTATAACATTTAATATTATGTATTTAATTAATAAATAAAAATACATGTCTAGCTATGATTAAAAAACTATGACTACCAAATATTTTTCTAAGAAAATTTCGTTACCATCATTGGAGGAAAATTTGTCCCTGACAAAATCTGTCATAACATGGCAAAGAAGAGAATGAGGCCCTGCAGTCCAGACCGGAACCCATTTGGCATCGATCTCCGCCGCCATCTCGGCCGCGAACCAAAGGAATGCGTCGGTAAGCAAACATGTAAACTTGATTTGTGTCTCTGCCAAGGCCTTATCCATGGCGAGCCTAAAGTTTTGGATCATGACACTGAGGAAGATATTAATGGGCTGAATAGGGTGGGAAGAAGGCACATAACTCTCTGGCAAACCATCTTCGACGTTATAAGCTTTTATGTTATGAATAATCCCGGCATTATTGTTTTGATGCCTTGAGAAAATGGAGTCATTGGAACGTTTTGTGGTGAAGAATGAGAATGTGACTTTGGGAGACTTAGACGCAATTTCTTGCACCAGGTTTAAGAGTGGAGCTGCGTGTGATCCAAATGGGAATGCCAAAACTGCCACATGCTCCGAACAAACAACCTTCTTCATGCTTCATCTATCATGTGTATGATGACATCAATAATTAATAAAGATAAAAAACAGTTAGAAAAGGTTGCATAATTTTCTGATTTTGAAAGTGGTAACAAACGTGACTGTTAGTTGAGGATGTGCATGCAAAGAACATGAACATTATTATTGCCTAGACATTCTAATTCTATGTCACGAAATTCCATTAGTTGATGTCAAAGGTACTAATGTCGAATAATAACCATCATTAATTATTTCTTGTTACATAAGCTTACTATTGAGAATGGGATAAGGAGGAGTTGTTTTTGTTTTGTTGGTTCGCTTAGCTTCTTGAGTTTCTGATGGTCAACGATGATCGCTTGTTATAGTAGGGTTCTAAATTTGAGCTTAGCATGACTATCCGTAAATTTAGTGAATTAATAAATATAAGGCCCACAGACTAAAAAAATTAAAACTGAAATTTTGGTTTGGTTAATGAACACACTGTTTTTCCTTTCTTTCCTTTTGCACAAAGATCAATGATTGATTAATCTGCAAGTAACAATGATTAGGTCGCTTGGTCCTTCGTTCTTTTAATCTGTCCGATAACTCAGGCGGCAATTGTGGCTCGAAAGAAGCTAACACTCCGAGGATTAAGGTGTTTATCTTAATGAACATACTCTATAATCTATATTATCACAACACAATCCTAACTACTTTAGATTAATAAAATAATTAAGTTGAATAGTTAGTTAGTTAGATTCAATTCATGATATATACTTACTTTCACGTTTATTCATTCTTAATTAGTGATTAGTGATTATAAATTTATTTATAGATAGCGTATTCATGAAAATTAGTGCTTATAAAGAAATTCAGATTATTGTAATAAATATACATGCAAAAAGCACCATGTGAAGTTGTGAACCATTATACATTTATTTATATGTTCAACTTCTTACAAATTATCGAACCATATAAATCCTTTATCATAAGTCATTTGTTGTAGTAGTATGAGATTATCCATTACATTTTAGTGTAATTTAATAAAATTGTTCAACTTCTTACCAATTATCCAATAATTTTTGGTAATGAAGTTGTCCAATCATATGAAAACGCTAGAGTTTTGCACATGGGTTCTAAAATGGTTTCAACAAGTTCATGTGCTTAAAAGAGGGAATCTTTCGGCTCCTTGGCCTACAAGCTACAAACGTGGAATAACTTCTGGCCAATGAAAATTTAGAGAAAATAAAAGAGCAAAATGGTCAATCGCAGTAATGAATATTTTCTTTGAAGAAAGAATAGTAAAAGGCAAACATGGCAATCATCATCGAACATGGATGCCACCCAGGAAAAGTTGACAATGTTGCCTCACCCTCTTCTCAACTCCCCTCTCAACTCTCTTGAGTTACGGGAATAATGCACATTCTTTTATCATCTTTCTTTATTAATTTTTTTAAATAATTATTATGTGTACTATATGTTAGAAAAATGCTTGGGGTTAAAATCTGAGAGTAAAAAGTATTTATAATAAATATGTAATTATAAATATTATCTATATAAAATTATAAATATTAAATTAAATGAAATACTTTTAAGTTATTACCTCTTTAGTGTTATTATTCATGTTTTTTTTTAACATTGAACTAATAATATTTATAAATATTAACTAAAAATATGATACTAATTATTGCCTAAAAATATTGGACTACTAACAAAAATTACTTAACATATAAACTAAAGTTACTATGCCTCTCTAACTTTTCTCATAAAATAACTCTCATCATTATTGTTTTCATCTACGGTATTCATACATGAGACCGTGACAAGTGACAAGTTTCGTGTGAACAAGTTTATTTTTCCCTTCCTATTTAATTTAAGATATTGGTGGAACCACGTTAAAAATAAAAGACGAGCAAAAAATTTCTTATATATATACGCATCCCTCCCTTGTTGTATCTCCAACTAAATCACATTATCCCTCCTCCCCAAACCTCCATTGCTACACTCACATCCAATGAGCCACCCCACACATTTTCTCTGGTGCTTCGCCACCATCACCATCAACCTCTTTCTATTGGTGGCCACGCAAGCCACCACTCTCCCTAACCAACAACAACAACTAACCCAATATCGACAAAGGAGTCTAGCAAGCCAATTCCTTGTCCCTCAAAATGCTGCACGCTACGCGCTCCGGTTGCCTCCACTGAGGTGGAGCGCGAAACTCACGCGGTATGCCCAATGGTACGCCAACCAGAGACGCAATGACTGTGCGCTGCAACATTCTAACGGGCCCTACGGCGAGAACATATTTTGGGGGAGCGGAACTGGTTGGAGCCCGGCCCAAGCAGTGCAAGATTGGGTTTCGGAGCGGCAATACTACAACTATGGAAAGAACTCTTGTGTCAACGGTCAAATGTGTGGACATTACACTCAAGTTGTTTGGAGCTCAACTAGGAAAGTTGGTTGCGCTATGGTCACATGCAAGGGTGGTAAGGGTCAGTTCATGACATGTAACTATGACCCTCCTGGTAATTACATCGGAGAAAGACCATATTGATGAAAATGTTGAGGGAGGACTCAGGAGACAAGTCAATAATGTGATGGTCCTGTTAATGTTAGCTGGCTCTGTGTGCCATGTGGGTTTTCATATGAGACCTATGTCTCTTTTCTTAAATCATTTATGGCTCATCTGTATCTTTGTCTTTCTTCTCCTTTCTTAATTATTTATAACACATATATAATGTATATTGGGTATATTTATAAGTTAATGATTATTACTAAGAATTAAAAAAAATGCAAGAATCTAACTGGAATTAATAATATAATGGGCACAGTATCTGTATTTGGATAGGTGCAATAATAATGTGGAAAGACAGAAATTGGAATATGATGAAATTGTCACAGTGTAATGAAATGACATGGAAAATTAGAATTATCTTTAATAATAGACTTTTCATCCATAAATCAAACAAGTTTAGTTTTTAACATTATAATCCCGTTTAATATAACAGAGTACAGTACTCAATTACGTACTCAACCAATTTGTTTCATAAATTTTGAATCTCAAATATAATATCAAATCAATGATCCCACAAGAACTTCGAATCCGACATGATTACTTTGGGAGGCATATATGTATGCCAACTAAACTAGGCCTCTAAACCATTGAAAATACTTTTATTAATGCCCCTCTTATCACTATTTAGTATTTACTGTATCTTCTCTTATTGGGTAGGTATTTGTACGATCACACTAAAGCATTATGGACTAAGTTGTCGTGATTTTTTCTGTTGGGGGTATGCTCCTTTTGACACTCCTAACTTCGGTCTTGAATGTTTGAATTAACATAAAGTTTTCAAATTTTTTTTTAAAAGAAACATGTTTTAAAGATATATATTAATTAAAATTTTAATACATTTATTGAAAATCTAAATTTTTTATTATTAATAATTTAACATGTAACCTTGAAATACAACAAACATTAATATATTAATATATTACGTATATTACTATGACTCTAAGAATTTGAATCCATTATAATTTAGAAATAAAAAAACAACATCAGTAATTAATCCATGAGGTGGTTGATGGCATTTTGTTTTCAAATTTAATTTCTGAATTGATTGAATCAGAATGGGCATTGGGCAAATGGTTGCAGACTCTGTACTGACATACTCAACTACTGCATGTCTGCAACTAAATTAAGATCTTAAATTGGGGAACGCGTAGAAGCTTTCCCTAAGATTGGTTACAATTGTAAATAGTTATTTTGACTGTGTTAGTAGTAAGCTATAAGGTGAGTTTGTTGGTTGAACTTAATCAATAATAATAGCAAGTTAGCAACTTTTGACCCTTCCTTGCACCCAAAAGTATTTTAGAGCTACAGATGAGTCTTAATGCCTTAAATTACATACTATTATACTAATACTAGCTTCTTTAAATTGGCTGGTTTGTTAAACTTCATATTTTTTTTTTGAAAAAAAAAAAACACTTAATTAGTGGTAGTAGTCTTATTTAAATTGAAACTACTACTATTATCAAGAATTAAAGATCAAAGAGTACCTCGGGAAGATAAAGTCTTAAATACTTTGTGGAATAATATAGTAGCGGAATTAATAATCCATTTCAGTCTTAGTGGGACTTTAAAAGTAGTGAATTTGAAAATTAATTGTTTTTGATGATGTGATAACACCTAATTGGATGCATATGTAAAATTCTTTTACACTAATAATAAAACGTTTTTATTAAAGGACTGATCTTAGGAAGTTAGGATTATGATCAATAATGAATCGGTATTGTGAAGGCTAACCTAATATAAAAAACAAAGTAGTTAAATTAAAACTGAAAAATAGGGCAATGCAAGCCAACTAAGGTGGCATATTTAACGATAGGATAGGATATTAAAATTCACATTGGCTAAGAATTAAATAGTTTATTTAAAGCTTGACATAAACAAGGCGTGACGACATGCAACTGAACCCCAACAACTAACGATACCCTTTCACTTACCACTTAGCAGCATAATTGTCTCATCTCAAGCACTAAATAAATAATTAAAGGTGACCCAATTCCACTACCTCCAACTTTATACAGTTCACTTCATATATAGACTATATGATTGGATTTGATATAATTTAATAAGGTCTTTCTCCAACATAATTTCCCACAGGATCATAGTTACAAGTCATGAAAACATCCCCAGAATCGCACACAACTCTAGCACAACCAATTTTTCTGGTGGTCTTCCACACAATTTGAGTGTAATGCCCACACATTTGTCCTTCTTCACAAGAATTTGTTGCATAAGTGTAATACTTCTCTTCATCAGCCCAAATTTTCACTGCATCTCTTGGGGTCCAATCAGACCCACTTCCCCAGAATATGTTCTCTCCAAGCTTGAAATCATTCTCTGGGAATGAGTGTTCAAGCTTGCAATCTTCTTTCCTCTGGCTCGCCCACCACCTTGCATATTGTTCAAGCTGGAAGTCCCACATCAGTGGCAGTTCCCATTTTGTTGCTCGGACTAGGTTGTGCCTGAACAAGAATTCTAGTGACTCTGCTATGCAACCCCAGCATAGTTGCTTTGATACCTTGTAAATGGTTTCATTGCTTGGCCTTGTTTTCTTCTGGCTTAGTTGCTGATTAAGTTGAGAAACTAAAGAAGGAGAGGGTGATGAGAGTGTTTTGGTAGTGAATGTGGCAAGGAGGAACAAGAGTGTTAGGAGAAGCAAATGGGGTTTCATTTTCATATGTTTGGCACCAAATTTCGAGCTATGTATCTTGCTTTATATATGGAAGGAATTATAGGCTAATTAAGTATATTGGGAGTGTCTTAATTAGTAGAAAAATGAATGTGTGGTTGGAATCAGTAATAATTAAGTCATGTGATTAGGGAGTGATTAATATTCTAATATTAAAAAAGCATATTCAGCTTTAGATGTGGCACATTATTAGCATAAAGTATGGCATATTAGCAGAGGCTAAAGTATGGCCTGTGAAGGAATAAGGATGATTGAATAATATTGAAGGGTTTGTTAATTGTTACCCCGTGAGTAAGGGATCTCTGTTGTGCCCGTGAGTTTTCCCTTGTCTATATTCTGGGTCTGGGACATGAGTGCCCACCATGGGAGGTTCTAGAACTATAAAATCTACACATGTCACAACAACCAACTGTGATATCACTTGTTCACATGCATACTATTTAGTACTTAATGTTCTGCTCTTGTCTTTTGCTAACTTTTGATGTTCAGTTTCAGAAGATATAATTAATTTATGCATAATATTTAGTGCTGAAGTACAATGCCATATTCACATTTACATATTTTTTTAACTTTGTTTTAATCTTTGATCGCCAAACCCTTTAGCCTGGAGAACTTATTCTATAACTTACACTTCACTGAATGAATGAAGTCAATATTAAAGCAGATATATATCCTCTATTTGACTCTTCATTGCTGAAATAGACAATTGAAATCTTCATAAATGCCTTGAATCAACAGCATCTTGCAAATAGTTCATAGTTCCTCAGATTCTTGTTGTTCCAGCAGACTTGATAGACTTTCACAGAACTGGTAACCAAAATCAAAATCAGTAACCAAATTGATGAAATTAACTTTAATTTGCTTATTCATCTTATGGTAATATTGTTCTTACTTTGTTATATGTTCTTAGATCTCCTGTAGATTTTGATATTTCTACAACACAATGAGTTGGAGCAACTTCAATCAACTGGGCTGATAGGTCAAAGTATGATCTAGAACATCTAGTCATCATCTGTTTCGGATGCATTTTTATCTGATATATTAAGTTTGAGATTAATTTCAAATGGTGTGCCAAAATGTACATATTTACATACAAGCATTTAATTAATAATCAAATTATACCTTAAAGTTGTTTATTTTCTCTACTGACAGTCTCATATCAGTTGCAGCAGCTTCTATTTTTTCTATTGTTTCATTGATTGTGTGTTTGGATCCAAATCTTGTCTGCTTCTTGTGACCCTAAAATTAAACTGGAAGAAAATTAGCATCTGTAATAATTGAATGCAACATAGAGATAGTAAGTTAATTCTCTCTTAGATTTGTAGACTTGCCTGTTCTTCTTCAAAAAGGCCAGAAAGATCAAGGTCCTGAGACATGGCTATTAGTTGAAATGCATTAATGAAGCTTGAGGACTTTGGTATCTTTGACTCTCTTATTTTCTCCTATAAGCACAGGTTGCCACCATTAATAAGAGTGAGTTCATCTATAGTAATTGCTTAAGTCGCTGTTTGTTAAGGACTTATTAGTTATTACCTCAACTGAATCAAATGCAGCATTGCAATCATCAAGCTTAATGTTCTTATCACATTCAGATACACAAGCAGGTTCATAATCTGTTTGAAACCACTCATCTTCAATAATATCCGGAATAGTTATCCTCTGCATGAGAC
>JASCZI010030874.1:12168-27530 GCA_036250425.1 Stylosanthes scabra
GAATTATTATCTATTAATTAATCTCTGATAACAACACATAATGTAAGAGTCCTTGAAGAACTTCCACCTTTCCAGGACGGGATACAAATATTTTGGCAATTAGTTTCTTTTGAGTTCGAGTAAACCATGGTGGACATTTGTATTCTGCTCTGCATATCTTTTTACAAATCACACATTAGGTGTATTCTTTGTCATAATTATGATAATATGGTATAGAGGTATTGCACTTTAGAGTATACCTTCTCATATAAACTCGTCAAGTTGAGATCATCAAATGGTAAGAAGCCTGCAAGTAATTCAAAAAGAATCACCCCACATGACCAAACATCAGCAGAAGCTCCATCATATCCCTTGCTCAGTAGCAACTGCAACATCTCATAGAATCAAATATTTAATAGTACTAAACTGTGTTTAATATGTAGCTTTAGATATACCTCAGGTGCCACATAGCATGGGGAGCCACAACGTGTGTTTAAGACATCATTAGGCTGTTAATATAAACAAAATTTGACTATCAATCATAATCACTTATAATTTAACTGAAATTATGATTTTTAAGAACATTTTTGCTACCTTTTGGAGTGCACTTAATCCAAAGTCAGACACCTTGAGGTTTCCTTTGCTGTCAAGCAGCAAGTTTTCTGGCTGCACACCAAGATTCAAGATATTTAGATCTCAAAGCTCTTTAAGTTCACTCGGTAATCATTTTATCTATAAGCCAAGGATACCTTGAGATCTCTGTGATAGACTCCTTTGTTATGGCAATAGTCCAAGGCATCAATAAGCTGCTGGAATAGTTTCCTTGCCACACACTCACTCAGCTTCTTCTCATAGGACTGCACAACAACAATGATCAGAATTGAAGTTTTATAAGTAAATACACATTATAGTTCAATTTGGAGAGGTTGTTGATTCTCACCAACTTGTCTAGTACATGTCCTCCTGAGACATATTCCATCACAATGTATATTTTCGTTTTTGTCCCAATCACCTGTTTTTATAAGTAAGCGATCTATGCATCATCATTAAATTTCAAAGTAATGATTCTAATTCAAGTATGAAGTTGGTACCTCGAAAATTCTGACAATATTGGGATGATGCAGAAGTTTCATTGTACTAATCTCTCTTTTGACCTGGAACATGTCACACACATCCCATGTATTGATTAATATAAAGTAAAAAGAAAATGATAAGTTGTACTGGATGAGAAAGAGAAAGAATGTGAATATTTGCCTGGTTCTTGAGATTGTTTTCCATGACCATATGCTTATCAATGACTTTGATTGCAACTTTGTCTCCATTGTCAACATTCACAGCAAGCTTAACCTTGGAGAATGTTCCTTCTCCAATTGTCCTTCCAACCCTATACTTACCAATATGTTTCTCAAACCCCATTCTCTCTCACTCCTCACTATGATGATCTCTGTAGCTGAATTCAATTGGGATGGTGATTGAGTCCAATTTATTTTGTATGCCTCTTTTCTTTGCTATGCTAACATTCATTTTGGTCTCTATTGTCAATTTTTTTTAACGTGACACTCTAGACAGATGGAAATCTATGAAATTAAAAAAAAAAAATATAATTGTAGCATCTTTTGAGAGGACATGAAAGAGTCAAATTTATGAATGGTGTTGTTACATAGAAGGAAAGGTAGTTAGCTTGATGTAGCTGGTTGGCTAGTGGTTAAGACTAAGAAACGTGTGTAGGTTTTGAAGGGAAGCTAGCATTTGCAAAAACGTTATATTATATTATTCTTTTTTTGATAAAGTATAATATATGTTAGTTAAGAAGAGATGTATAAATAATTATATCTCAAATATTAATTATTTTTTTTACGTTATATATGCATAATTGATTTTATTATTAGTCGCTTTCCATGAGCATCTTACGGATGTAATGTTCTAAAATTTTGCATCCACTAATAAGTAATAACTCAATAAAGTTTTGTCGACTTCTTATAATAGCCACATGTGTAAGGCCTTGAATAATTGGATTGGTTGACAGGTTCCATTGGTGGTGACTGGTGTGTGGCATCCTGCTAGGTTGCGCCACTATTTCTAATATTTCTTTTCGTACGTGTAATTAGTGACGCTTGATCAGAAAAATAATTAAAGTTATTCATTTCCATCACTTAATTCAGAATATGTTTTTCTTTTTTTCTTTTTCTGTCTAATTCAGAATATGTTTGGTAAGCTAAGTGATCAACTTAAAGAAATTTCCATTAAAAAAGATAAAATTTTAAGAAATTTCTCCTGCATATTAGAAACTTCCATGGTACTTCTTTATTAATTTTCCTATTAATTAAAAAATTTTAATTTTGATGTATTATAAATTCATACGATAATACTAAGAAAAAATAATTACTATATTGAACTTATAAATGGTCATATAAAAAATATGCATGATTAAATCACTGTGTTTACATGGTCACTATTTTGAAATGAAACTCTTAATTTAATATGGAGAAACACTATATGGCCGGCAGAATTTATTAATTTTTTATCAATATATAATCAGCACATATTTTGCACCCATAATTTAAGTAGTTTACACATTCATTTTTCTCATTTTAAACTTATACTTATTATATTTTGTACACATATTTTTTTAAACATTGCATTCATGTTATACACATTTTGCACCCATATTTTTAGATTTATTATATGTAAATATAGTTAACCCCGAAATAATGGGTTGTTGGCACGTTTTCGTGTATATTATATAGTATTATTAGATATTGATAATGATATATATTAGCATCGTTCGCATGCAACCCCAACGTGATAAACCATCTCTTCTCTCTTATCATACAAATAAAAATAAATCATTATAAGGCCAGGCACGGATAGTATTAATAATTTGGAAGAGTTACATACATACATACATATTGCTTATGGTAAAAATAATTTGTAAATCATCTTATACACGGATAGTATATGAAACAAAGTACACAATTTTATGATGTGCAGCATGCATATATATATACGTGTTCAT
Source organism: Stylosanthes scabra (assembly GCA_036250425.1). NCBI lineage: Eukaryota > Viridiplantae > Streptophyta > Magnoliopsida > Fabales > Fabaceae > Stylosanthes > Stylosanthes scabra. The sequence continues at coordinate 15,164 of JASCZI010030874.1, forward strand.
GTTTACTATTTTGGTGCTTTCTGTTGCTATTTTTTCTTTGCCGGTATTCTAGGCAATTCAAAATCAATTCAAATGCAAAAAGATTGTTCCATGATATAATCCCCACCTGAAATTATTACACCATTGGCCACACGTAATTAAGATTACTGTCAAATAATCTGATCTAACACGTGTAATCTCAACATATCACTTGATATTATTTCGAGTTCCACTCTATTCGGCCTTCTAATTAAGATCTTTAACTTGTTTCTTTATTCTAGAATAATAGCAGAACAATTTTGATCTGTAATGTCAATCTACACTCTTCGATCAAAACATCACTGAGGTCAATTGATAAGTTACGTTGTTCATGATAATTTAGCATTCTAGGTATTTACGGTACGCTATAATTTCTTCTTCTGTTCGTGTGCGGGTCACTCTAATAATTTGTAATAATTCATTCTCCTAAATCTCTATTTGCTTAGCTTAAATCCATGAAGATGAAAGCTGGGGAAATATTATTGCTGCTTGTTTGTTTGAAAGCCTTCTGTTATGCTGTGGTATGGACGTAGTTCCTCCATTTATATGTTTATCTATTAATTAATTATGAACTTAATATTAATATTGATGATATATACGCGTTTGATGACAAGCAGCAAGCTAGTAAAAGCAGTGATTCAGATGAATGGGAAGGAGAGTTTTTCACTGGAATTCCCAAAATTAAATATGAGGTTTTTTCTTTTTTAATAGTAATTTGAGGTGTTGTTACTTATGATTATTTACTGAAACATGATAGTATTGAATTGCCTTCAGGGGCGTTCTAGTAAAAACCCACTTGCATTTAAATGGTATAATGCAGAGGAGGAAGTCCTTGGGAAGAAAATGAAGGTTGGTTTTCATTTATATTCCATAAAGTTGTTGTCAATTTGCATTCATGCATGCACTATCATATATACACTGTTATAACTGCAGGACTGGTTTAGATTTAGTGTTGCATTTTGGCATACATTCCGAGGAACAGGAGGTGACCCATTTGGTGCACCAACCAAACATTGGCCCTGGGAAGATGGCACCAATTCATTAAAAATGGCCAAAAGAAGAAGTATGTTATCACTAATATACAGGACCCTCCAATAATTTTGATACCATTCATCTTATAATAAATTTCTCTTAATTAATTTACACAGTGAGAGCAAACTTTGAGTTCATAGACAAACTTGGTGTCGATTTTTGGTGCTTCCATGACAGGGATATAGCCCCTGATGGACAAACTTTAGAGGTGATGATCACTCAATCTTTTCTACACATCTTTTTTTTATGTATGTATCTCTGCTTCTGATTATTGCACTTGTTGATTTTGTCATAGGAAGCAAATCAAAACTTGGATGAAGTGGTTGCTCTTGCGAATGAGCTTCAAACTAAGGTAATTCTTGTACATTATTTGTGCTGAATGCATAAGTATGGATTCATTTCTTTTATTTTATTTAATCATGTAGAGCAAAAAGAAAGTTTTGTGGGGAACTGCTCAATTGTTCATGCATTCTCGCTATATGCATGGTGGTGCTACTAGGTATATGCATGTCACACATATATATATGGTCTTCATTCTAATTATATATGCTGAGTTGATGGCTAACAACTTGAGTTGCTTTCATAGTTCTGAATTAGAGGTGTATGCATATGCTGCTGCTCAAGTGAAGAAAGCCATGGAGGTATGTATGAATTGAATGTAGCAGTAGCAGAAGAAAGATCCATTTAGCTGATTTAATTTGCAGGTGACACATTATTTGGGAGGAGAAAACTATGTTTTCTGGGGTGGTCGTGAAGGTTACCAGTCTCTTTTGAACACAGATATGGAACGAGAGCTTAATCATTTAGTAAGTGAAGCATTCTACACTAAGCAATCCGAATATATAGCTCTACTAATTAACTTGTAATGAATGTTTCTTGTTTTTTATCTCCTTAATTATTACAGGCTACGTTTCTTCAAGCTGCGGTTAGACACAAAAAGAAGATTGGCTTTAATGGTAACATTCTCCACAGTCACTAACTAACTAACTAGTCAAATGGTTCTTTCACTTTAGTAAACAAATTTTTATTATGTCATTTAAGGGACATTATTGATTGAACCCAAGCCACAAGAACCTACTAAACACCAGTAAGATGATCTTCCCTATTCTGTCACTAATTCTATGCTATCTATTATGTTACAAACTTATGTATATATTCCTGCAGGTATGATTGGGATGCGGCAACCACAGCTAATTTCTTACGAAAATATGGACTTACTGGTAATTTTATTTTTCCTATAATCTGGCACAACATAAATCTTTAAACCAACATTCATTGTATACTAATGTGATAGTTTATAGGTACATCTAAATATAACTTAAAATATTACTTCCACACACAAATATTGAATTTACTTTTTCAGAAGTTCTTTCTCTGATTTCTTTCACTAATTGATATCTGCAGAGGAATTCAAACTCAACATAGAGTGCAACCATGCCACCCTATCTGGTCACAGGTGAATATATGGGTGGTTCTTGATCACATTTTTCCTTTTTACAAAATTTTGTATTTATGCATGAAACGGAACTTAGCTTGTTCTTCATGGTGCAGTTGTCATCATGAGCTTGAAACTGCAAGGATCAATGGGATGCTGGGTAACATTGATGCAAACACTGGTGATCCTCAAGTTGGTACGAATAAGCAATCCTCTAATTCTTTTACAAACTTCTGTAAAGTCACAAGTTAGTAACATGAAGTTGTTCTCATTTCTGCAGGTTGGGACACGGATCAATTTCTCATTGATATTCCAGAGGCAACCATGATTATGCTCACCGTCATAAAAAATGTATGAACATGATATCTCTTAAGTCCCATTTGGTGTCACCTAACAGGGTTAATGTTGTCTTTTCCAGGGAGGAATTGCACCAGGTGGATTCAACTTTGATGCTAAATTGTAAGTCCTGAACTATATAATAGTTTTACTTAATTGGCATATATTTTGATGGTTATGGTGACACTTGAATCCTTTTGTCTTCCAAAACAATTTAGGCGTAGAGAAAGCACAGATGTTGAAGACTTGTTCATAGCTCACATTGTTGGAATGGATACAATGGCTCGTGGCCTCAAGAATGCTGCTAAGTTAATTGAGGTAGTTATACACTCTTACACCATTATTGCTTACACCTATTGTTATTCATTTATAAATCATACTAACTCCCCCCAAATTATACTGTACGAAAGGATGGTTCCCTTGCTGAACTTGTTAGAAAGCGATACGAGAGTTTTGACACTAACCTAGGTGCTCAGATAGAGGTGCATTTTTCTTCCTCTCTGTTTAATGCCTTTTTTTGGGAGTTGGTTAATTTTTTAATTGGAAATTATGTTGCCTTAGAATGGTGAAGCTGACTTTGAGTTACTTGAGAAGAAAGTGAAAGAAATGGACGAGCCTAACGTTGCTTCTGCCAAACAGGTAACTCAATATCTAAATCTTTGTAATTTGTATTTCTGGTGACGTTATTTTATAAGCAACCACACTTACTTTGTGCCGCTACTATACATGTTGCAGGAGCTAGCTGAGCTTATCTTCCAATCTGCCCTCTAGAAAGTAGCATCTGCGACTTTCTTTGTTTGTGGCTGCCGTTTTGCTTATTATAGCTAGTTTAGAATAACAATTGGCTCCCAAATGCAAATAAATTCCTAATATCTTACAATTGCTTTCTTTCCCTCTGATTCTCATCTTAGCTTGGATTTAATAGATTTTTGTTAGAATTTTTGGTGATGGAATCGTTCCATTCTTTATTGTTTCGGAATTTTCGATTAATATTTTGAAATACATAATTAAATAATCTCTTATCGTAAATTTTATTTTTGGATTCATTATTTACTGCGAATACATCATCAAAAATAAAAATAGGACCATATGTAAGATCAAACCACATAAAGATCATCTTCAAGCATATACTATGCAAGGGCAATATGTTTTAAGAATACGAATGGATGACCAAATTCAAATCATACTCACACAAGAAAATCTCTAAGCATCCAAGAATAATAGAGGATAAAAAAGGAGTTAGCTACCTACTTGTTTAGCTATATCCATGATAATTACAAAGTAAATGGCCAGTCCAAAACACCCAAAGAATATATTGCATACTTCTAACTAATTTTTTTTCTTTTTTATTTATTTAAATTTTAAGAAAATAATTAAAAAAATAAATTAGGATTCATGATAATTATTTTAATAAGTTTATGGAAATGTAACATATTGGCGAAGATGGGCTGCTGTCACTGTCAAAAAAAAAGAAGATGGGATGCTCGTCTTGGGTCATAGGCCCACTTCGGGAAGTGGAGGCCCAAACCCACGGTACCTTGCAAAATACGCGATTTTCTTCTCTCTTGTACAGAGAAGAGAGAACATCCCACCCTCTCTGCTGAGGCCTGAGTGGTGAGTGCTGAGTCACGAAATTCTTCACTGTGATGGATTCAGATTCACACTGACATTCACTTCTCTCGCTCTCATCGTTTTACACAATTTTTCGCGCGCATCTCCTTACTAGAGATCTGATCCCCGATACGCGTCGTCGTTTCATGCTCTAGTTTCCTGTAACTCCACCGTCCCCATCCCTTCTGCCGATTCGGAAGATGGGATTAGTCTTCACCAAATTGTTTTCCTCCCTTTTTGGTAACAAGGAAGCTCGAATCCTCGTTCTCGGCCTCGACAATGCCGGAAAAACCACCATTCTCTGTATGTTCTTCTTCCTCTCAGCTTCTCTCTCTCTCTCTCTCTTCGAATTTTCTGCTCCCTCTGCTTCGGTATTAACTTGTTGCTTGTTCGCTTACATTTCCTCTCAGATCGGCTTCAGATGGGTGAAGTTGTCTCCACGATTCCAAGTTAGTACCCGATCTCGTTTTAGATTCATTTGCCTCGCCTCACTTAGATTAATTTCGTTTCATTTGATTTTGATGGATATTGTTTATCTTCGTGTATGCATGCTGCTTGTGCTTTGCTTATAAGCGCATCTGCGTCGTGACTGAAGGATTTTAATTTTTGATTTGACAATTTGATGCAGCAATCGGGTTTAATGTTGAAACCGTGCAATATAACAACATTAAATTTCAAGTCTGGGATTTAGGTAACAACTTTACTCATCTTGATTCAATGCAAATGTTTTTGGCGCATTCGTTGTACTGCATTTGGAACCTATTAAAGAGATTATTATAAATGTATATCAGTTTAGGTTAATTTGGCATCCCGTGATCAGAAATTACTTAGTATTTGTGACATACTCAGCTTAATGACTGGTGAATGAAACCATATTTTGATGACATACACTGTTATATTAAATTGTGTGTGTGTGTGTGTGTTTCTGAATGTGCTGGGGATTCATCCCTGATAGGCTGTATACAAACAATGCGAATGATTAGATGCCATAGTTATAATGCTCTGCCTTAGCAAAATGAGATGCCATAGTTTAGTTCTCTTTTGGATATAAGATTATAAATATCTTTATTATGTATCAATTGGTAATTTGGTATTTTTTGAAATCTGATGATTTTTAGGAAAACATTAAAAAGTAATGAAAACCTTGACAGTAACATAATCACGATCTTTTCAAATCCAATCCTTGAATGCTGTTTTTGATTATGCATTCTCACTTTCTAACTCTTGAAGAAAATAACTACCTTTACTTAGAGATATATTGATGCTTCCATATTGTTAAATCTTAATATAGTTCATTGCTTTCAGTCATTTGAATTTTTTTGTTATTTACATGAGAACTCATTTGTAGTAACACAACTATGACTTTTTCCAATTTCTAATACTGATACCAAAATTTTGCTTATACAGGTGGGCAAACTAGTATCAGGTAAGCCATTTTGTTTCATTTTCGCTTCTTTCTAACTGATAAAGAAGATATATGATATTAATCTTTGCTAAATTAATATTACTTTAATGGATAATAACAGATGACCTTTTGCATGTTTTGTAATGCCTAACCAATTGCCATTTGTTTTATTCATTCTTGTTTGATGTGAATATATACTAAAATTGTTATTCGTTAGCATGTTAAAGGATTTGGACCTTCGTAATTTGTTTTGTACTACAATTTTGGTCACTTGACTTGACATGGCTACTAAACTCCTTCCTTTGTGTCTATGATTACGAGGAAAATTCCTTCTACATTAGTATATAAATGCGCCAATCCTTATTTTTGGATAATCAATATTTATGTTTAGAATGATATACGTGGAATTCAGTTGAATTAATGTTGTAACGAAGAAAAACAATGCATGAAGACAACTTGACAGAAATTTTGATATCAGTGACTAATCCTATGAGTTTGAAATTTTGGTGGCACTAGTAGCACCTTGTGGGAAGAAACATATCACTAAGACTAAACATCAACTAACCATGCTCTGTGGATGCAGAGACAAACTTCTGTTATTTTAATTTATTTTATAGGGTTATATTCGTTTTCAACTTAAAATCCAGTGGTTTGAAAATTTTGAACTGTGTCATTTTGCCTTTGCTTGTACAATTTTTTTTTCCTTTGTTGAACATCGTGTAATGACCCTATACTTATTCCCCTCGATGTTATCCAAAAAACTGCATGGGATAGCATATGCAGCATTACTTATTCCCCTCGATGTTATCCAAAAAACTGCATGTGATAGCATATGCAGCATTACTTCATTTTAATTTAAGGCATTTCAATGCCCAAAATGTCTGTATTTTGTGCTTGCCTTGATTCTCACATACCGTTTCTTATAAGCTGACAAAAAGAGGTAATAATGGCTATTGATAACTAAACAAACCAAAGGGGTATCATTTAATTACAGTGAACCAGGTGCAAACAAGGATGACAACTGTATGCTCTATTTTTATGTCTACTCCATTACTTTTACTAATCTTTTGTTTTTGTGTGTCGTGGTTTTCTTTCTAGGCCATATTGGAGGTGTTACTTTCCAAATACTCAAGCAATAATCTATGTTGTTGATTCAAGTGATACCGATAGGCTTGTGATAGCTAAGGAAGAGTTCCATGCAATTTTGGAGGTATGTTGTTCCTCATTTGTATTTTGCTTCAATGCTGATCCAAGAAGTTAGTGTGAATGATTCTTAAAATTCTCGTATATGGTTATACCTATAACGAGCTGCTGAGTGGTGGTGATAAATTGTGACATGACCTGAATGAAGGTAAAGCTTTAGTGATAGCAGTTGGGTTTTTTAGGGTCCTTAGAAATAAATGTCATGAATTTGCATGGTTAATATAGTTGAAACAGGAATGGGCTTCTCATTATTCACAGTAGAGCTAGTAAAATTTTAGTAAGTTTTATGTTTTTAATAGTCTTAAAAAAATAATGCTTATTCTTGGTATATATGATTTGTTCTCTTCCCTATTGTCCTTTGGCTCTAGTTGCGGCCTATGGTTGTAATTTAATATTTATGGAAATGCTCCATACTAATTATTTTATCTGAACCCTTTTTGTCAGGAAGAAGAGCTAAAGGGCGCAGTTGTTCTCATATTTGCAAACAAACAGGTGAAAATTTTATCTATATAATGGATTCTCATAACAAGGAGGACTAGGAAAGAAAGTATTTAAAGTTAGGAAGCTGGTAATTACATTATTACTAGAAATCTTTGTTGAATGGCATAATGCAAAAGCATATACCCAAATTTCGCTCTAAGTACTTTTATGTGTATGCATATTTTTTACATTGAACATATGCTCTGTGCATAATATTGGTTCTTTAAATTTTATATTTTCTTGCGCACTTTTTTTATGTTTCACTGTGTCTTTCCTTTATACAGGATCTTCCCGGTGCCCTTGATGATGCTGCAGTGACAGAGTCTCTGGAATTGCACAAGATAAAAAATCGTCAATGGTCTATTTTTAAAACCTCTGCGATAAAAGGCGAAGGACTTTTTGAGGGCCTGGACTGGTGAGTTGAATAAATTTGGCAGGATTTTAGGGCTGTTCTAATTGATAAGGAAGAGCCAGCTGCAATATGAAATGTCGTTATGATGTGCTGTACTAATGGCCTTGACTTGTTATGTAGGCTGAGCAATACACTCAAGTCTGGAGGTGGCTAAAGGTATCAGCTTCAACGAATTTGATGATTAGATCGATTGGTGAATTCAGAAGGAGGGTTAATGTGTACTTTGTAGTTTGTACGACTTTCACCGCTGAATTGACGTCATAATATATCATTATTATTCAATTCTCATACACATGTATTTCAATCCCCCTTTTTCGTGTTTTGAAGATTGAGGATATGAACGTTGGTCATTGATGCCTTTGTTTACTGAATTTTCGTGGGTCCTTTTTGTATTTCTTAGTCCGTTTCTTGGAACCCTTAACGTGCTACTGTGCTAGTAAAGAAAATTGTTATCAGATTCTGTAATGGAGAGCTTCATCGTTTTTCATATTCTCGAGGTCTTTTGTCAATGACGTAAATAATCTATTGGTGAGCGTCGCAATAGGCAAACCGTTAACACTATGGTGGAGTTTAGGCTGACAGTGCAGTGAATATATATATTTTAAAACAAAAAGGTAAGAAATAAACAATTTCATATTGTGTCTTTTTTGATATATACATGCGCATTGATTTAGATGAAATCAAATCGCTGATCTGTAGATGAATGGATTCATTTGCATTTGTTTAATGGAAGTGGTTTACCAGATACCACTTTACCTGGCCTTAATCTTTGTTGTGCAACAATAATCGAGTGGTGGTGGAGCCCGAAGTCCGGATCTCCATGCATTTCACAAGGTTTTGCTCTTCAAATATTTTAAACATTTTCCATTGCGGTACATATCTACCACTTGCATAACACTAAAAAAGCTTAAATCTTTATCCAGTATCCATGGTTCTTATCCATCTTCAAAACCCTTTTTTAGTAATCTTTCTTGAGTTGACATCTTTCATTATCGATCCATATATGTTGCTATATATACGACACATTTATTTCCTGTTATGTATGCTATATTATACACGACCAGAATATTTCATATAATTAACCCTTATTCACATGCATTATCTAATAAGAAAGGAAGATATTTTGAAACAAAAAATTGTTTTCGATGATGATAAGTATAGTTTTATAATAATTTTAGCTGTATATTCCACTTAAAATAATGTTTTGAAGGATTTTAACGATGTTTGTTAAACGTTATTCTTTTCTATTAATTTTTTCATTTCCTTCATTTTAACAAAAAAATATAATGAGACTAGGAATTGTTAGAAAGATGATATTTTATTTGTGAGAGAAATAAGAATTAAACGTATAAAGCATCCAAAACATAAATGAGAAATTCATGTAGAAGTTACTACATAATCAACAAATATATTATTTTAGGACAAAATTTGGCCAACAAGCTCCTAAATTCTCAATCCTACTAATATAAAAATACAGTATTCATCTAAAATATTAGCTAATATTAATAAAAAGTACTAGCCCCTAATATTTCTCATAATTATATCTTGCCAAATGCCAACCATTATAAGAAAAAAGAAGTAAGTACTACTATATTATTGTGTAATAACCTCCACACCTAATATACGTACAGCGTTTAGCAAACAAATTAAACGTTTTGGTATATTATTACTACATCGCATTAATTAGATTAGATTCTTAGGCTCACATCCCTCGTGTAGAATGGCATCCACATCACACAATAGTACTGCTGGTATAATAAACACTATTTACAAACAAACGACTACTTGTGTATATATAATTCTATATATATTTCAATGTAAAGTTTATAAAAAGAAAAGTTTTCAATTTGTATAAAAATCTTTTATGTGGGACTTCACAAAAACATCTAAGGGACATACATGGCAGCATAGCAGAGGTACGAATTGAATATTCAAACCAAATTAGGAATCAGCCTATAAACTGAAGCTTCAGTGCATGACTCGGATGAGATCGGATAGACAATGTGCTAAACGTGCATCACCATATACATAACATCAATTATAGTTTAGTTTTATACCTCTTTACAATTATAAAGCGCGTGTAGTCATTTTTTTAATTAATAATTCTATCTAGATACCGGCGTTTTCACTTTTCAAAGTACGTCGTTCTTCGTGTAATGTTATTTGAATTAGGATAAGACAAAAAAGGGTTTGGAACGTAACATTTAACAAATTCTAAATGGTAAATCTGTAACAACTAGTGTACTCCACAAAATACTTACTGAAAGTGAGTGACTACACGAATTAGATTTCTCATTAGTCTTAATCATGTGCAAAGCATGAGGTATTTGAATTGGTAACTACTTGTTTGTTGGGAGTTTCTTCTTATTAGGGTTTAGGATTTCTTATTTCATATTCCAAGATCCCTTAGTTTACACATACATTACTTGTTACCTTTTTCGTTTAAGAGTGCATTATTTATTGTTATTGTTACATTACTTGCTCTCTCAACTAACGCGCACACTTCAATTATTGCAAAAAATTGACATTGAGGCCCATGTCCTCAGATACATACAAATGCAAGTTTGTTGGTGTCAAAATGACTTAATATGTTTCATGAATAATTATATATTGTTAGAAATTTCGAATGAACAGGATACACGCTTTCTCTCTCTCTTTTTTTTTTAATAGAAATAATTTGAGTGCAGAAGAATAAGTGGTGAATAAGTGGTGAAGTGTGTGTGAAAGGTCAAAACTCAAAAGTGACGTGGGTTAAGATTCATGACATTACCTACCCTACTTGAATTAGTATTATTAACCTCATGTAATTAACCATGAATTAATAAATAAGAATGAGATTAATGTGTTAAATTAGCACGTGGCAAATAATGTCCAGAAAGTGCTATATAAAGCGGCAATTCAGCTCAGCATCTTGACACACAGATCATCGATCAGACTCACACCACCACCAAAAGAAACAACCAACTTGCCTATCTGTCTAGCTATCTACCTAGTTAGTTATATATCCTCACTCACAACCAACACATACACATTTTCATTCCCAAATTTCTTCTCTCAAATCAACACCTATGGCGTCATCATCTCTTGTTGGAACTAGCTTCCACACTCCGTTGTTTCATTCTCGTCAACCATCAACTGCCACAAACTTAGCAACCACCACCAAAAGGGTATGTCCATTCCTGTATGTAGTGTCAACACATTTAATTAATATGTAAGTTTATTTATTTTATTTTTAATTCTCAGGTAAAGGGAGTGATAGCAGCTGGTGCTGTAGGAAATAATAATGGTGGTGAGGCAGAGATTAGTACGACTATGGTGAACTTAAGGCAGAAGTGTAGTGTGAAATTCTCAGGAGAGAAGCCAGAGACACCAGTTTTGGACACAGTGAACTACCCAATCCACATGAAGAATCTGTCCATTGAGGAGCTTGAAGAGCTTGCAGATGAGGTGCGTGAAGAGATTGTTTACACAGTTTCAAAGACAGGTGGACATTTAAGTTCAAGCCTTGGTGTGACTGATCTGACTGTGGCACTTCACCATGTGTTCAACACTCCTCAAGACAAGATCATTTGGGATGTTGGCCATCAGGCCTATGCTCATAAGATTCTGACTGGAAGAAGATCCAAGATGAACACAATCCGACAGACCGGTGGACTTGCTGGGTTCCCAAAGAGGGCTGAGAGTGTTCATGATGCCTTTGGTGTTGGTCACAGCTCTACTAGCATTTCAGCTGCCTTAGGTAAAATTAATTAATTCAATTCACATATGCTTATGCTTCATTAATTATTTATTCCTACGTAACAAATTTAGTAGCCATAAATTTTTAACCATAAATAATTATAATTTTAATTTTAATTTTTATTTATAAATTAATATTGAATTAATACATAATATTAAATATTATAAATATAAAATTATAAATATTAAATTAAATATAATATTGCTATGAATATCTATACGTATATAGTAATAGTAATACTACTGATGGTACCCACTCAACTCACGTGGGAATTGTTGCCTATACAAAATTTGAACATGCATGTAACACATGTTGATGCATAATTGCATATGCAACTTACTAATGTCTTATCGGCACTTTTTTATATATATGTATATGTATATAATAGTTTTGTTTATGTCAAAAAAACAAAAATATAATTGTTTTGTTAATAGATAAAACTTAAAAGAATAAACTACTAATAAGTGTATAATAAATAATTAAGTTATGTTTAAACTTTATATATTTCCTATAAATTTTTCAATTAGTAACATAAACATTTACTCTTAGGATAGATATATGTTCGTTAAATACAAACTAATTAAAGAGTAAGACTAGAAAATTATGGAAATTATATATTTAATAGTATTTACTGATTTTCTCACTAATATAGACAAAAAAAAAAAAAAAAAAAAAAAGATAAAAAAATTTTTTGAA
>JASCZI010030875.1:0-25801 GCA_036250425.1 Stylosanthes scabra
CAGGCGGACTACCGCTAGGACTAGCTTTCTTCTAATAACGCTGGACGGACTACCGCCATAGTATCTATATTATTTAAGCTTTCTGCATATTTATCTGTTCATATATACATCTGTTGCATCTTCATTGCATACTCCTATTTTCTCTTTTCCCTCCTTGATCCTAAGTAAATATATATATAACATGATTAATTAAGATTGAGAAATGAGGAAGTTAGTTATAGCATCTAAAACTCTTTAAATTATTTAAAAACCCACAAAATTATATAAAATTTCTGAAAGTTCATATTATATTATATTTTTTATTATATTGGACATGATAGGTAATTGGGCAAGTCAATTTTGATTTTTGGAGATAAAAATAAATAATTAATTAATTAAACGGCTAGCCAGTTTGATCCGTTTGGTGGCAACAAACAGGTTGTGCTGAAATTTTTAGACTGAGAACAACATATGTTTAAACAAACTAGCTCGCGGGCTTAAATGGATTAGGTTGGCCCGTTTGACAACCCTGCTATTTAATTATATTGACAAAAAAGATGGATACTCGATGATATCCACATATATTATATTTTAAAAAATATAACATAATCCAATATAATTAATAACATTTAATATAGTATTATACAATTCAAATATAATTTAATATAATCTAACGTACATATTAAATATGCACAAACGTTAAATGAAAATAAAACAAAAATAATTTTCAAAATAATAAAACAACATTTGTTAATAAATTCACATTTATGAAAATTTAGCGAGTTTTTATATGATAAAAAATCAAATGAACTGATTATCTAAAGATGTATGAAGAAATTATGTATATAGTCGTCAAAATGGACGTAACCTGTCAGACCAGTCCAAAGGGTCTATAGTGGGCGGACTTTTCCCAAAAGATTAGGCCCGTTAAAAATGCGGGCTAAACGGCTTAGTCCGATTAACCCAGGAAAATTGTGCGGCTAAACGAGACATCTCGTGGGCTAAATGTGCTAGTCTATTAAATTTTTTTTAATCTTTTAAAAAAATTTAACATAATGGAGTCTAAAATTTAATCATATTTTAAGATTTTTTTCCTATAAAAATGTTATTTTATCCAAATATTATTTTTAGATTCTAAAATTAGAGTTTAATTTTTTAAAAATAAATAAATAAACAGGCTAACATGTCGGGTTGGTCATAAACAATTCATATTGAAAAATTGTAGCCTATAAAAGTATAAATTAAACGGACTTAAGCGGCAGGTCTAAATTAAATGAATCGGACTAGCCCGTTTGATCGACAATCTTAATTATCTACTTTAAATTGAATCACTACACGATATATTATTGTTAGCAAATTCCCGTACAATATAGAGTTAATAAAAAACATATAAATAATTTTTCAAAAAAATAAAATATGTCATTTTAAATTGACATGAATAATAATATTAATGACGTGAAAATATTAAAATGATATTAATAGTTTAATTAAAATATGCTATGATTAGAATAAAAAGTTGCAAGATTTGATATTAATGAGAATAAATTAAAATATACTATTTATTAATTAATTTGATTAGTTAATTTCACAACATTTATGATTATTTATTAATTGATTTTATTTAGTGATTTAAGTAAAACAAATCAAGAAACACTCTCAGAAGCGTGCTATGTCAGCGCTCTATCATTAAGTGCATAAACCTAATTTTAATATTATATAATAGAATATAGATAGATAGAGTTATAGCATTATAATAGGATTACATAGCATGAGTTTTGATTTTGATTCTATAGTTTGATTACTGTTTAAAATAAATATGTTTGATTATAATTGGATTTTAAAGTATGATTCAGAAAGTATTTGATTATACTCTGAATATAGTATAATTTGAATTTGATTTCAATTATTGAGTTTGATTACTATTTCAAGTGCGTAGATTATAACTAGATTTTGAAATATGATTTAGAGTGTGTTTGATTATAATTTTATTATAGCATGACTTTGAACTTTGATTTATCTTTTTTAGTTGGATTATTACTTTTAAAGTGTTTGGTTATGTAACAAGAATTTGTAATACAATTTAGAGCATGTTTGATTACTACTTTAAGTATATTTAATTATAACCAAATTTTAGAATATCCTCTATAACCTTTTATTTATTTTATTGATTCTTCTATAATCTATAACCTTCTCTAATTTATTTTTTCTCTTGTTACGAACAACCTTCTTAATTAAGATTTAGTATTTTAAAATTTTCTTTATGCTTTATTGGAAGCGTTGAGGTGTGATATTCTATTTTATTGGGATTTTTAAATCTAGAATCATATTCATATGATTTGAATTTAATTTCATGGTTCCAAATGCCAATTGACATGAGTGAAGGATGGCAAGCAATCAAGACATGCCAGAATAAGATTGAGTATTCCAGTAGTCAATGGTGATTTACATGTCCTTATTCATTCGAATTCCTTTGACAGAAAGATCATGTATATATGATTAAAAGAATCATAAGAGATGAGAAGAGAAGAGAAGAAAGTGATTAATGAAGGGATAGGGTGGCGCGGACCGAAAAAAGAAGAAAGTGATGAGAAATGCATAGATTAAGCGCGCGTGCATGATTTGTCATTGTTTTAAATTGTATTTATATACGTATAACAATAAAAAATACTTGGTAGTTAATTTTGATGTATAAATAAAATTATTCATAATTTTATGAATTTAAAATTCAAATAAAATCTCATCTAACCTTTTAAGATTAAATCTAATTTAAATTAGTTATTTTATTTTAGGAGTTAATATTTAGATTAGATCTGATTTAAATTAGTTATGATTAAATTAGAAGTGATATCTTAATTTTATATTTAAATATTAAGATCTTATTTTAGCCAGATTTGATCAAATTAAATATGGGCCATCAGGAGACTAGTTAAACACTTTTATAAGCCACTTTATAAAATTTTGATGAATTTTTATTTCAATCATGCTAGGTAGTCAATAAATTTTTTGTCAATGATAATCAATAAGAGGTAAAAGCCTAATAAAATAAAAGAAGTCCAACACATAAAAAATAAAACCCAAACAAGTAATAGTATTTTAAGTTTGTTAATTAATATTGGTTACCAAAATGTTGGTAACCTAGACTTTCTCTTTTTGTTTTCATGCTTTATTAAGAATGAATTTTGAGTGTATAAGTGAGGTGAGTTAGGGCCGTCAAAATGAGCTAAACACGTCAGACCAGCCCATTTATCCGTTTAAATGGGTGGCCTTTTATCTCCAAACCCGGATCGTTTAAAATTCGAGTTAAACGATCTAATCCCGATTAACCCGATTAAAATGCGGGCTAAACAGGCTAGCTCATTTATTTACTTTTTTTAATATTTAAAAAAAAAAACATTGACATTCTTTTCAATGTTTTCTCTTATTCGACCCGAAAGTTCAATTTACCAACTAAAAAATGTTCATTTTTAAAGATTCTTTTGACTAAAAATATTATTTTTGCCCAATTTTTTTTTAGTTAAAAAATGAATTTTTTGTTTAATTTTATTAAAAATAAATAATTAATTAAATGTCCTAGCCCATTTTATTCTTCCGGCTAGAAAATTATAGCCTTTATACAAATTGTGCTCTATATACATATAATTCAATAGCATCAAGTTGGGATTCCCTAGTTGATGCACCCGATCGGTTTTGGACATGTAGTGAGCATCCTGTCGTCGTTGGCAAGCTAACTTTTTGGCTTAATCTGACTGGGTTATGTAAACGGCCTTATTTCGTATTTGGTTATTGCGTCAACACTAATTATGGGGTCGAGACTCGAGAGTGTTATTCCTACACGTGCTCTCCGTGGTGCATCATCTCGTCTGGCAGTTGATGGTCAAAAGTTATTATAAATTTAGTGCACTTCTTACCAGCAGGGTGTCCATGTTCATACAATTAATATTCTTGATTCCTTCGAACTTGTGTGATCATTTTCCTCATTTTATGGAGATAACTATCTCACACAGACCTCATTCTTGATCAAAGGTAACTTTACGGTTGGCCTTATTCATTCAATTGTTGATAGCGAGCTATTTTATCCCAATATTGCTGGTTGGTTTTCTGAAATCTATTTTGTCAGCTGAATGAGTCGTGGCTGTGGCACTATTGCAGATTCTCTCTGGTGGAACCATGTCGTAGAGATAAGCCCTTTATAATCATATTCACCATCATTTATTGTGCTAGAGGGATTCCACTTGTTACATGTGTTAGGGTAGTATTAATGACTATTATATACGTAAACAATAATTTTATTTGTAGATCAAAATCAGCCACCAGTATATATTACACATTAAAATACAAAAATACACACTAAAAATAAGTTAAATTATACATATATTTTATATTTAAATATGTATTATATATAGTGACTGATTTTGGTGTACACCTAACATAATCCATGTATAAATTGCTCGGATGGTTTATTAGGACAACTAAGTAGTCCCTTACGAGGGTTCCTTATGTCTTAAGTGTTGTATTTATCTTATCTTTTGAAAACACTAGCGTTTTATTTATATAAATAAACTATGTTGTATATCGCCAGGATTACATGTTCCTGAGTCTATTGTTCCATTTCTAATATTGATTTAATTTCTATTGGACTTGCCGGTTGCTATATATATAAGTTAGTGGATTAGTTAACTTAAGTAGGGATGGAAAAACTCACCATCCCCGTGGGTATCCGCCAAAATTACCCACGACAGGGACCTTAATGGGAACCCGTGAAATCCCATGGGGATAGGGATTGAAGTATCCACCTCATGGCGACCCGCGAAATTCTCATAAAGTGTGATATTATATAATTGTCCTAATACATATATAAGGTGCGTGCTAAGGTGCCTACGTTTGATGAGTGAATGCGGTGACTACCGGATGCAAACCAACGAACGTGGGCCACGTGGCATGAGATTTGTTGACCCAATATTGGAATTGATGGTGGGGTCGATGGTTACTTTAATTAACCGAACGATAAAAGTAGGTAATTGCGATTAAGCACAAGATTACGTGAATAATGCAATCGGGTGAGCTACAAGAAAATAAGGTTATTGTTGGGAATGTGTCTACCCATGTGAAATTGGGGAAAAACTAAAATTAGGGTTCATGGGTGAGATTAGGAAAAAAATTAGAGTAACCTAAGCTGAGGCAGGCGGCAGAGGTTGTGAATCGCAGTTTGTTGAAACACGAAGTTAGGATTTTCATAAAAGTGGGGAGGAGTTTAGTACAACATGGGAAAAGCGCCATTCATTTGAAAATTTGGGGAAACAAGAAATTGAGGTTTTCTGTGGTGAAAGGCGATCTTTGAGGATTGAAGACATGGCCATGTGTTAGGGGGAAGGTGCTTGAGGATACTGGAATTGTTGTTTCACATTGTGGGCGTGGTTTAGATTCCGATGAGTCAAAGTGGAACAGACAGGGAATCAGATGAGAGCTCTGACTTCCTTGGCGCATTTGGGGAGGGTTTCACGAGCGAATTAGAGGAGGAGGGTGATGAGTTTGGGCAGAGCCCATCGTTGGAGGTAGAGGGAGGTGAAGAGGACAGTTTGAACGCAAATAGCCGGAGAGGGCAACAGGGAAGAGGGGAGCCATGCCGCAGAAGGATCAAAATTACCCTTTGGCCCCTTGCATTCTTCTTAATACCATAAATACCCATGCGGTAACACACCCCACGCTTGGCCAACTTAACGCTAATCTAGAGTCAACTATGTCAGTCATCTATTATCCACGTGTCGCTCGTTGTATGGATAATTCTCATGTAGCCTTTTGACATGGCCCCCAAGATCGATTCAGAGTTCCTTAATTTTGAAAACAGGATTTCGTTGCAGATAGCTCTAAATCGATTATGAGAGTCGTATCAAATTTATAAAAATAGTGTTACAAGATGCAACCAAGTAAAAATACCGAGTATTAAACTTGGGTTGTTCTCCCAAGGAATTGAAAATAGAGGTTCGCGTTTGGTTGTGAAAAGTTTTGGGGTTGCAATAGTTGTTTTGAGAACAGAGAGCAGAATGCAAAAAAGCAGAATATGATAGAAGCAAGATTAAAGGAGTGTTTGGTCTTGGGTTGAAGTATTGTGCATCCATATGATCATTACTAATCCCAGTTTAGATGGTCTGTCACGTTGAGGAGTTAACCACTATGTCTAATGGTCGAGTGGTAAGGTTTAACCCATATCCAAAAGTCCTAGCCTTTTCTAATAATGAAAGGCCAAGGTATTTGATGAACTCGAATAACACATCAAGTTCACATCATTAAGGTATTCTCGTTATTAGCCAGAATCTAGCGTTAATGGCATCAGAATTAAGCTCGACTCCTCCCATCCGTGCCCTTAAGGATCAGTAACTAAGATCATCCGCACACTTCAACCCATGGCCAAGACACAAGAACACTACTCCATAGTAGCAAGAATCATAGTAACAGAAATAAAACAGGTAGAATAACAACAAGGCATGATAACAGAAATAGTAAAATTATATTGAAATCAAATGGACAGAGTAACAGTATATAAACAGACAAATGGAAAGCAGTAAAATGTTTGGCCACTGTGGCTACAAGAGTGGAAAACCTAAAGCAACTAAAGGGATAAAAAGGAGTGTATGAAAGGTTGTGTCCCCAAAATGGTGTGGTTGATAAACTCATTTTCAATTGTTTATCTTGTGCTATAATCAGGAAAAATATCAAACCAAACCCACTTAAATACGTGCAAATTTAGTGCATTCATGAATTGTTACTTCTTAGGGTTTAAATTGTGAATACATGCATTTTTGGTCATATTTTGCTATAGATTTACTTAATTCCCATTCCATTCGATACCTTGATGTGTTTATTCAAGTGTTTAAGGCCTAGGTAGGTTAGAATTGGATTGAAGGTGGCCATGGAAAGCAAAAGAAGCAAGAACGAGAAGAGAAGAAAGGGAGCTATAGTCATCGAATTGGAACAAACTTGAACTCTTTGGAAAGAAGAATTCAATATCTACAACTTTCATTTGGAACACTTCTTCCTGTTCTAAGTGATTCTATGAGGCATTCGCATCCAAAGACCAGTGCTGTCAATCCTGACATCTTCAGACTAATTGGATCATAACTTGAGCTACAGAGGTCCAAATGACATGCTTCTAATGCCATTGGGAAGCTAACATCTAGAGCTTCGAAACAGTATAGATATATCCTATATGCGTGCACACAGGGACTCGATGTGTACGCACACAAGCTGGAGTGATGTGGAAGTCACGTCATCTGACCTGTGCGTACGCACAGGAACTTGGTGCGTACGCACAGGAACTTGGTGCGTGTGCATGGACAGCAAGCAAAATGAAGGTTAAAAAGGAAATTTCAAGCCAAATGGAGGCCTATAAATAGGGGGATGCTACCCCATTCACACACACCTTCTTGAGACCCCTTTTTGGGGATCAAGAGCCCTCGTACACCATTTCTCTCTTAGTCTAGTTTAGGATTCCTTTAGTTTAGCCACACTAGCCAAATATTTTACTGAGTTTCTATTTATTTTATGTACTGTTACTCTGTCTGTTTAACTTCTGGTTTTATTAATATTACTGTCGTTACTCTGTCCATTTAATTTCTCATTATGTCTCTTTACTGTTATGTTGCCTGTTTTTACACTACCATTATGATAACTGTTATTAGCGAGTAGTGACCTTGTGTCCCCGCTATGGGTTGAGATGTGCGGATGACCTTAGTCACCGGTCCCTAAGGACAACAGATGGGAGGAACGGGGTTAGTCTCGAGGCCGTTAACGCTACACCCCTGCCAATAACGGGAGGACCTTAACGATACGAACTCATTCGGTGTATTTACACCTTGGTGAATTTTATTCGAGTTCGTTGTAAGACCTAGGTCCTACGTTACTGTGTATGCCTAGGACTTTCGGATAGCGACTAACTCTACCACTCGACCATTCGATAGTAGTGGCTAGTTTCCTTTAAGTGACAGTTCATCTAAACTGGGACCGGTGGCGATCATAGGGACGCACGATATTTCAACTCATGGCTGAGCACTCTTTAATACTCTGTAATCTCTCTCTGTCTCTTTTCTCTGCTCTCAAACAAACAACTGCAACCCCAACTCTTTTCTCAACCAAATGTAAAAACACCGTTTTCATTTCCTGTGAAGAACGACTCGAGTCCATACTCGGTATTTTTAACTGGTTGCACCTTGTGACACCCCTTTCTTGTTGATGGCCTCGCCGTCACTCTCATAACTGGTTTAGATTTCTCTACAACGATAACATGTTTTCTAAACTAAGGAATTCCAAACCGACCGCGAGGGCGGCTGCGAGTCGTCCATCAGTGGTCTCCTCTATTTATAGGCATTGTCCGAGCTTGGGTGCGTACGCACAGGCTGGGCAGTGCATACGTACCTCTGTCACAAACTTGGGCATCACGATTGGTGGGTGTGTACGCACCACTCGTCCAATGCATACGCACAGGAGTCAGAGTTAGCTTTCAAGCTTTTCCTCATGATTTCCTCGTTCCTTTCGCCCTTTTTAGCCACTTCCATTCTGATTCTAACTTATTTAAACCTGAAACACTTGAACAAAAAAAAATTAAGGCATCGAGTGGAACGGAAAATGGGTGAATTCATAGCATAAAATTGGCTAAAATAGCATATGTTCACAGTTTAAGTTCTGAGTAACAATTATTCATGAATGCGCTCGTTTCGCAAGTATTTAAGTGATATCTGAGGTCGATAAAATTGCTAATTAAAGCACAAGATAATCCATCTAAGATGAGTTTATCAAACCTCCCCACACCTAAACATTGACATGTCCTCATGCCCAAGTAAATCAAACTAGAGAGACTACACAAGTGTCATGTTGAGAATAAAACCACAAAGATAGAAGGAAACAAAAACTGTGCAAGAGAACAAGCAAGAGCATTCCAGTAAATGCTAACCTCACAAATCAAATAAGCTCTCAAGATGATAATTGACTTACATTGCATGAAAGGCCACAAATCATAGAATTGAGCTTTAAGAACCTTCCCCGGTCGTGTATTCGCTCTTTGTTCACTCTAGTATTTCGGGCTTAAAAAGGCTCTTAGTTTTTTCCTAATCTTGCTTTTCACAACTTGCCTTTCATCTAGCCAATCAATATCAAGGTATATATTTGCGTAACATCAAAAGGTCTTTTGAGGGTTGTATTGGGGCCAAGGTGAATGTTTGGAAGTTTTTTTTTTTGGTTAAGTGAGCTAAATACTTGAATGCTTTGATTAATTTAGAATACACCTAACCCCTTGTTTTTCGCTATTTTTCCTGTGTAAACCCTAGACTTACAATTTCTACATGATATGCAATTTTTCTTTTGATTGACAAATGCACTTTATTTCGGTAGCTTTGTTACTTGAAGTGACAATTTTTCTTTGAGAATATATACAATTTCTTTTTTTTTTCTTTCTTTTTGTCATATATATTTTTTTCTTGTGACTTTTTCTTTATTTGCTAAGTTGTGCAAATGCCTACATTCATTTCTCATGCATACATGTATCCCAAATGCTTTAAAAGTTTCAAAATTTCCCTTTTTATCCACTCAAATTTTTTTTCACGACTCCCTTCCTTTTCTTCTATTGAAAGCAATCAACCACTAAATCCTAAATTAATCAAAGTTCAAGTGGAGAACAGTCATGGTTTTTCAATTTCTAGGCTTGTAATGTGCTAATTCATAATAAAAGGGTTTCAAGGTTCAATCTTGGTTTTACAGGATGATGTAAAGGGTTAAGTCATTTGGTTTGTGAGCTATAATAGAAAGAAGGCCTTAATCATATGAATAGAGAATAATGGTGATATTGTGTTTGTCTTAGCAAAAAATTCAGAAATGATGCTAAGAGGGGGAGGGTGTGGCTGCGGAAGAGAAGAGAAAATAACGGTGAGATTGTGCAACTTCAAGTGATGGTAAGTGTTGGTATTTATAGAAGTGAACTAGGGCATTGGCTTCTTAAAATTTTAAGACAAAAATTAGGATTTTGGTGGTGGTGGCCGACGGCTAAGCATGGGGAGTGGGAGGCGCAGTTCTCATGGCCAATGGGAGCAAAAGTTGTAATAAATGGGGTGGTTGGGAAGTATAGTGGAGGTGGTTGTGAGGATGGTGATGACCGGCGGTGACTTGGGCTCTAAGCGGGGGTCAAATTCAAATTTTATAAAGTCTAGGGGATGTTATTCTTAACAATAAATCTATCTCATGATATTTCATGACTCCGAAATATTATTACATCCGTCTGTTACCGAAACTATCTGTTAAACCGTCGCGAATAAAAGCATAGCACAAGGACAACAAAAATTCTTTAACTATGACTTAGGTGCAATACTAGGGCAATAATTCAACATTATCATTACTAACAAAACGAAATTTCCTTCGAATCTCGCAAAATTCATTGTTATCGTCTTAAAGCGTTCATACAGAAAAAGCGGGTGTTACATTCATCACTCCTCCTCTACGTCAGAGAACTCTCCTATGCTTAATGATACTAAACAAAATTGTGTATAACTCAACTTCTCACAAATGAGAGAAACTAACAAAGTCTCAACCAATATTATAAAAGAATATATACTAAAGGATGTTTTTTCTTGTAGGGTGTTGTGTGTTCATGAGCCTAAGTGTATGATAAATCCATTTTTGATGGATTATTTTGTACTTTAATTTAGAAATTTATCAACCTCAGATCATTTAAATACTTGCAAAACAAGTGCATTTATGAATTATTGTTCCTTAGAGTTTAAACTGTGAACATATGCTATTTTAGCCTTATTCTACTATGAATTCATCCAATTCACCCATTCCATTCGATACCTTGATTTGTTTGTTCAAGCATTTCAGGTTTCAATAGATCTGAACCGGAATGGAATTGGCTAAAAAGGGCGCACGGAACGAGAAAATCATGAAGAAAAGCTTGAAGGCCAGCTTCAGCCCCTGTGCGTACGCATCCACTCCTTGGTACGTACGCACCCACCATTTTAGGTGCGTACGCACCCATACCTTGGTGCGTATACTCCCACCAAACGTGGAGCCCAAGTTTATGAAGCAGGTGCATATGCACCCACATTTTGGTGTGTACGCACCTAGGCACTGACAGCCTATAAATAGATGAGAGCTCCACCATTTCAAGGAACCCAATTTTTTCCATCCATTCTCTTCTTCTACGCACTCATAGTTGTTAGGATTTTCATATTCTTGTAGCCACACCGGCCAAACAATTTACTGCTTTTCATTTATTTAATTGTAGTACTATTACTCTATCCGTTTCATTTTCAATATAATTTTACTGTTACTGTTATTATGTCTCTTTATTATTCTGCTTGCTTTATTTCTACTATTATAGTTATTTTTATTATAGAATAGTGTTCTTGTGTCTTGGTCATGGGTTGAAAGTGTGCGGATGGCCTTAGCTGCTGATCCCTAAGGTCACGGATAGGAAGAGCCAGGCTTAATTCTGATACCGTTAACGCTAGGTTCCTCTAATAACGAGAACACCTTAACAACGTGAACTTGATGGGTTATTCGATTTTGCCGAATACATTGGTCTTTCAATATTAGCAAGTGAACCTAGGACATTCGGATAGGAATTAATCTCACCACTCACCCATTAGACAGAGTGGTTAACTCTTCAACGTGACAAACCATCCAAATTAGGATCAGCGGTGATCATAGGAACGTACAATACTTCAACGCAAGACCAATCACTCTTTTAATTTCAATTCTATCATATTCTGCTTTTCTGCTTTCTGCTTTCTGTTCTCAAAACAACCATTGCAACCCCAAAACTTTTCACAATCAAATACAAACCATTGTTTTCAATTCGTAGAGAGAACGACACAAGTTTAATACTCAGTTTTTTTCTTGGTTGCATCCTGTGACGCCACTTTATCTAAATTTGTCGAGGCTCTCATAATCGGTTCAGAGCTATCTGCAACGAACTCCAAATTTTTAAAATTAAGGGATTCTGAACTAGTATTGGGGCACCATCAGTATAGCTCTTATTTATAGTAGAATTTTTACTTTGAATTCAATGCATGTAGTTGCACTTTTAACATGTAATTTTTATCAGAGTTGTCATATTTAATTTATACACTCATGTGTTATCATCTACCCTAAAATTAAAGAAACAAAATCAACTATAATACTGCCAACCATCCAAATTACCAAAAAGAAATTCAAACCAAATGACATGCTTAATTTAATTTTCAAAGTTTTTTTAAACTTCTAGAATTATCAATCAAAATTGATTTTTGATATCATCACAATCTCTCCCATTTAGTATCATTTCTTTTTGTAGACCTCATGTCTTTCCACTAGTTGCAACTTTAACACTATGTTAAATTGTCACATCAAACGAATTTTTTACATTTTAAAATTGATTCGACCGTCAAGTTGCTTAATTTCAAATTTCAACATAGATGGCATGTTCATAACAAATTTATCCCAA
Source organism: Stylosanthes scabra (assembly GCA_036250425.1). Taxonomy (NCBI): domain Eukaryota; kingdom Viridiplantae; phylum Streptophyta; class Magnoliopsida; order Fabales; family Fabaceae; genus Stylosanthes; species Stylosanthes scabra. Next base: position 12,446 of record JASCZI010030875.1, read on the forward strand.
CTAGCTCTGATACCATTATTGTTAGAAAATTAAGGGATGTTGATATGTTTCAACTAAAATCATACATTTAGGACCAAAGATAACAAACAAATATTTCACTATAAAATATGATGAAATTATAAAATATGATCTCTTCACCTAAACTGAAATCTCTAATGAGATACTAAAATGATCAACACTCAAACCTAATTAAATCCCAAATACTCCCAAAATACTTTCTAGTACTAAATCAAATGGTGTACCACTCAAATTCTCACAAATTATAAAAAATAACAAAACTCTCAATCAATATTATAAAAGAATATATATTAAAGGATGTTTTTCTTGTTGTGTGCTGTTTGTTCATGAACTTAAGCGGAGCTCTTATTCATAGTAGATTTCTTACCTTGAATTCATTATATGTAGTTGCCACTTTTTAATATTTATTTTCTAGCATAATTGTCATATTTAATTTATACATGGAAACAAAATCATCTATAATACTACCAACCATCTCACCTACCAAAAAACATTCAAACCAAATGACATACTTACTTTCATCTTCAAAGATTTTTTTAAACTTTTAGAATCATCAATCAAAATTCAATTTTGAATCTTCATAATTTCTTCCCATTCAATACCATTCATTTTTGTAGGCCTCTTATCTTAGCCACTAATTGCAACTTTAACACCATGTTATATAAGAATTGTAATCATACAAAACTTTCACCTTACAAAGTTGATACGACTCTCAAGTTGCTTGATTTCAGAATTCAACATGGATGACATTCAAAATAAATTTGACAATGATCTTTAATAAGCTTTGATACCAATATTATTATAAAAAGCACAGAGTATTGCGAGAGAGAGAGCAGAAGCTGAAGCTTAATAAACAAAAAATGAACTCAAGGGAATTTATGTGGTTCGGCTAAAAGCCTACATCCACTACCAAAAACAACAAATATTTTTATTTTTGTTGAGATGAATTTTGATTTTTGTTTCGTTTGGTTTGGGATGAATTCAGATTCATTTGGCATTTTGGCTTAAGGAGTTTGCAAACGAATATGGATTTTGGCTCAATAATGCCATACCTTGATTTGTGTCGCATGGATTATAAAATCTGAAAATTTGCAGTAACCAATAAATTTAATTTAATTTAATGTAACCAGCAAATACAATCAAATATAATCATATATATGTATTTTCATATAATAAGTCTAAAAATATAGATGCAAAATATGATATAACATGAGTATAATATTTATAAATTATGATAAGTATGGGAAAGAAAGATGATAAGTATATATATAAATTACTAATTTTATGATGTAAAATACTTGCTAATTACACCCAAACGAAAAATAATAAATTATGATAGTGATATAGCACTCATCATAATTATATAAGTTCTTGGCTTATATTAACTTTATCTAGGTCCATTTATTAAAAAGAATAAAACAAACATTTTTGAAAGAAATAAAGTAATGAAAAGAGAAGAAGTACATTTTTTATTTTTTTTAATATATTTTTTAATTTAAATTTTATACATTGTTAGCGAAAAAAACTTTTACATAAATAACGAATTATATATTATTATATTAGTAAAAATAATTAATTTTTAAATTCACAACTTTAAAAGACACTTAAATACTTGAATTTAATTTTTAAAAAAAAAATCGGTATAAAATTCTTTTCACCATCATTGGATTGTAATTAAACTCTATATAACTACATTTCTTATCTTTCTTTCTTTTTTTTGGACAGAATTTCTTATCTTTCTAGGGCAAACCCATATATACGAGGGTAATGGGGCCCTTAAACCCAAAATTGGCGTGTTGGTCACCTAGCCTTTCCAAGGTCCAAAGTGCTAATGTATCTTTTTTTTTAATAAAAACACGAGAATGCTTACAAAAAAGAAAAGTAAAATAAAAAACACGTGAATATTCTCTGAAAAATTTCTTAAATTAACTGGAATCCATATCTTTAGTAAGAAAGATACACTGATTTCTAGCTTTATCTAAGGTGAATTTGGTTCATCAGGTGAAATATTTTTAAATGAATGGCTGAAATTATTTTAATATTTTATTTTTATTATTCATTGTAAAATTACAACTACTCATTTTAGAATATTCCACTTAATCCACCATGAACTTAGTCCATTGTAGACTTTTTCCTGATTTCTTTATTTGACAATTTTATTTCTCTCTCCAAGAAGAAGAATATGTCAAAGTGTTAGAATTTTTTTTGGTGACTTTTTTTTTTTTCTACTTCAAAGTAGTATTAGTAATTATTTGGTTAAATTATTTTATTAGTTCTGTAATTTCTACAAAATGTAATTGAATTCTTACATTTTAATTTTGTTTTTTAAATTGGGTCACTAGGTTTATTTAAAATTTGTATTTATATCTCTATTAAAAATAAATGTTATATTTTTATTAATCTCATATTACTAACTGATATATTTCAACTTATTTTATTATTAAATTAAACATTTTTTTAAACGGTATGTAATTATAGAGATATAAAATTGATGTATACTGAAATGATATAGTATATAACATATTTTAAATATCTTTTTTTAATAACCACTTAATGGTTTTTTTAAAAAATAATAATAAATATTAGCGTGGATATATATGTGTGTAACATATTGTTAAGATTAGCTTTCGACTTTACCCAATTAAATTATTGGGAAAAGGACATTTGTGCCCTCGATTTTTTTAAACTAGTACAAATGTACTCTCGACTTTTGAAAAATATTAGAGTGTCCCTCATCTTTAAACAAATAAGATTATTATACCCCTCTATTGGTCTGACTCGCCAAATGGCAACAGAAAGTGTTTGTGTGACTGAAACGGGTCTTGTTTTTGACTCAACGGTGTCTAGCATGGACTCATTCTCGCTTCCTATATCCCAAACAATGTTGTTTCTCTCCAAATTGTGAAGCTCATATGCAATAGCTAAAATAAAGTCGTTTATCCTCTTATCTATTCCCTCAAAAATCCCTATATTGTCAGTGTTATTGCACACACGTTAGGACAGAGTGTGTAGTAACACTGTCAAGATGGGGTTTTGTGGGGAATGAATGAGAGGAAAAACGACTTCGTTTTGATTATTTATATGAGCTTCAAAATTTGGAGAAAAACAACGTCGTTTTGGACATATGAAGCAAGAATGGGTCCATGCTAGACACCATTGAGTCAAAATGGACCCGTTTCAGTCACGCAAGCACTTTTTGTTGTCATCTAGCGAGTCAGACTAATAGAGGAGTATAATAGTCTTGTTTTTTCAAAGGTGAATGGCACTTTAGTATTTCTAAAAAATTGAGGGTATATTTGTACTAGTTTTAAAAGGTCGGGGACACAAATATTTTTTCCCTAAATTATTATACTATAAATAAAAGTGTCCGCTAAGAAATTTTGAAATGATCAAGTTTAGTTTTTCTTTTTTTGCCCTAAATTCTATTATTCTATTCCTAAATTGATACAAATTCTTTGTTTTTTTTTTTTTTTTACTAAATTCATATCTATCACATACATATCAATTTTTTTATCAGTTTATTTTTTCTCCTATTGATACGTATTAATTAGTCAATAGAACATAACAAACACCAATAAATAATAATGCATATATCATACATAAGTTAATTCAAATATTCAATATAGCCAATCAAAATAACTAAAATCGTATATGTATTTCATTTTTATTTAAGGGAAACGAGGTATATATAAATTGAGGCTCATAAATTTGCATACAAGAATTTATAAGAGTCCAATACCAATTCTACTCTCTATATTATAAATAAAATATAACTCTTAGAGTATGTTGCGTTAGAAATGTAATAAAAAAAATTCAGACATGATTTATTTTGAAAAATAATACACATCTTTTTCATCTCATTTTAATTTTACAATAACTTAGCCAAGTTTTGTTTTTGTTAATAATTAATTGATATAAATTATCTAAGAAACTATATATGTATATAAGTTCATAAATGCTTAATAATTATTTCTAGAAAAAAATACCAACTATAAAAAAAAATGACAACTATTGTTAAGAAGTACAGTTATATAAACATCCTGATCTCTAACTCCCATTTAGCTTTTATATATAATCAGAAAAACAAACCTTTAATAAGAAACAAAATTAACAACTAGCTAGAGATACAAGCAAGTAATTAAATTTAAAAAAAAAAAAACAAAACAAAAAATAAGCTCATGCTCCATGAAAAATAATGAGGATGAACTCACAAGTTTAATTAATTACACTAATTTACAAAGAAAGATACCGTTTTATGAATTTACGATGACAACATGAAAATTGCACCTTCTGATACTAATAATATACTCTCTCTATTTCAAAATTTCAGAGTAGCTATTATTTTTTAGTTTATTGAAAAATTAATATATAAATTAACTTTTCAATAACTCTAAAACATAAAAGCCACAGTGATTTTGGAACATGTGAGAGACTTATCATTATTATTATTCAATATTCACCTGCTTAGAAGAGGAAACCAACGTTCTTGGAAGGAAGATTGGTAAGAAACCATGAACAAAAGAACTACAAGAACCAACCCAACACCCCAAGGAGTTCCACCTGCCCTGTGCAGCGAATCCCTCTCCGGCAACGGAATCAGCGACGATAACAAGCCTCCGTCGCCGTAATTCGTAACCAAGTGAAGAACAAGAAGTAGCACAAGTGGGGAAACCATTAGAGCAAGCTTCAATTGGTCCATCAAGCTCTCCATTATTGGTTCATAATTTAGGTACCAAGTGAAGCCAAATAACATGAATAGGGTTAGAAGGAAGAAACATAGATGCAAGGGGAATGATGGCTCAGAATTTTGACCTGAGTATGAGGCCATTTCTTTCTTAAGTTTTTCTTTGGAATATGATGATGAGTTGTTTGTGGAAGAAAATTGTGTAGCAAATGTGGTTTTATAGAGAGGTTACTTAATAATGTATGTTCGTGCCAACTGTTCAATTTTAATCTAAAGCAACATCTTTATTTAGAGTTTTAACTAGTTTTTTTTATTATAATATTTTTTAATTATTTTGCAATCATAAATTAATATGGAATAAAAATTATTTTTTAATTTTTTATGATGTGTAAATAAATTAATATAGAATATATATTAAAAAAGAAAAAATATAGATAAAAAAAATAAAATAATTAATAATTAATGAATTTTATATTTTTTAAAAAATTAAATATCTAAAATCTAAAAATATAAATCATTCAATTTAAATTATTAATTAATATCGATTGAATTTTTATTGATACTTCACAAACCTATTAAAAATAACAACATAAGAATAGCCCAGTTGTGTACCACATTGGGTGGTTAGTCTTCTCCCTTTCCCAATCACTCGGGTATAAAATTATATGTTAAATAATAAATAATAATTAATTTAATTACAATTTTTGTTACATATAAGCATTTCTTTTCATAAATAAAGGTTTCTGCTTTCTCTTAACCCAACATACTAGCTTTGGCACAAATGTCGCAACGGTCGGTGAGAATTTTATATATGATGGAGGTTTATTCATATGAAGCTTTCGAATGAGAAAGCGCCACGTATAACCGACCAGGACCATTACTGAGAATATGAGATCACTCTTTCTTTTTCTTGTTTCATAGGAAAATGAGATGATTCTTTTCTGAAGGAATATCTTGCTAACTGGTTCTCATTTTATTTTAGTCTTAAAGTAAATTAAATACAATAATTATACAGAATCAAACATTTTTAGCAGTTAAGTTCAATCAAATTCTTTTTCACATATTTTCTGCAGCTTTTTCTTCTTCCTCTTTCTATAGCTTCTTTCTATTCTTCTTTTTCCTTTTTTTCTTCTCATTTTTCTTCTTCTTCATCAACTCCTCATGCTTCTTCCGATGACGATGACGGCGACGTCAGTGGCGGCGATGACAACAACAAGAAGGAGGAGGACAATGAAAACGATACAATAGACAAAAAGAAGACAGCAGCAACGATGATAATAATGGCAACGACAACAATAGAAAGAAAAAGACCAAAACCACGTAAAAAAGAGGAGGAAAAAGTATAACAGCAGTAGCAAAAAGATGGAGTACATTTGAATACATTTGAGTGGTAACTTCCAATAATTCAAAATCCATTTCTACTTTCATTCAAAATCTGTTTCTGTTTTCAAGAAACTCAATTCAGTTTTATATATGAGAATTTGTTTCTACTTTCATTTAAAATCCGTTTTTGTTTTCATGAAAATTCAATTCAGTTTTTATATATTACAATTCGTTTCTACTTTCATTCAAAATCCGTTTCTGTTTGAGCTAAACAAGACCACGCCTAGCCGTGGGTTCATCACCAAAATCACGCCTAGGCGTAAAAGAAAATATGTTTCTACTTTAATTATAATCTATTTCTACTTTCATTCAAAATCCGTTTTTTTTTTTTATGAAAATCCAATTCAGTTTTTAATTCCAAATCCATTTCTGTTTTCATTCAAAACCCGTTTCTGTTTCCATTCAAAATCCATTTCTGTTTTCTTGAATATCCAATTCAGTTTTTTATACTAAATCCATTTCTATTTTTGTTTTAAATCTGTTTCTGCTTGTCTTCAAAATCCGTTTCTGTTTTTTAAAAATAACCAATTCAGTTTTTTGTCAACAACACCAACAATAACAGGAACACCACCAACAATAACAACAAAAACACCAACATCAACAAAGAAGAAGAAGAAGAAGAAGAAGAAGAAGAAGGTGACGGCGACGGCAACGGCTGCAATGACGATGGTGGCGGGTGCAGTAATGACGATGGTGGTGCTGCAATAACAGAGGAGGAGGAAGAGGATGAGAAGAAGAAGAAGAAGAAGCGCGTTTTCAATTTTGGGGAAAGTGTCAGCGCGTGTAATGGGTGAGAGTGGGGAAAAATTACTTGGTTGGAATTGGTTGGAATAAATACTTTGATGTGTAGCATTACTGAATTAAATAAAACTTCAACTTTTAACTTAAAAAATATATATTTAATTTTTTATCAATCAGGACCATAATTTATTTTATTATAATTTTGATTTTCCCAAATAAGAAAATATAATTTTGATAAAATTGTTCCAAATAAGAATGAAGATTACACATTTAGGAGATTTACAAAATTGTTAAAACAGTAATTTACTCTCATTTTAACTAAAAATTGGTTTATTTAAAAAAATTAAATTTGATGCGTTAATAATATTTCATGACTATTCTTGTGATTCACTCATTCTATTTGTATACTAAAATCAGTTACCATGTATTAATATATAAATATATGTATATTTTAATTTATTTTTAATATGTATTTTATATTTTAATATGTATTAATTATATACTTGTGACTGATTTTGGTAACTGATTTTAGTGCACCCATAATATAATTTCTTGTGATTAATATAAAAAAAAATATTTTTACTAATATAATGTTATGTAATAAAATATATATGTAAAAGTATTATATATTGAAAAAATACACTAAACTTAAATTCTTATTTATGTAAAATTAATTAGAGAACAAATTCCATTCAAAAGTTTGCTTTTCTTTATTTATAATGAATTGGAGAAAGGAAAAAGTCTGAGTCAGACCAGTTTTCAGCAGCTAGGCAAACCTAACTATAATAACATATAAGGGGATTATCTACGTGACCTCTTTGACAATCTGTTAAGTAGATACACGACCATTCCTAATAAAAAAGATGTGAATTATTGGAGGTGATTTCAGATATTGGAAAAAGACCTGTTCAGTTTGTAAACACTAAACAGTAATGTCATTGTCTAATTGAAATATGATTAGGCTTTCTTTGGTTTAATTAAATGCAATCAATTAATAAGTTAAGGGGTGTGAGTCACAATATTTTGTCTTTTTATTAGTGTGGCAGGGTGGGGAGGGTCAATTGGAGAGGGGGATCATATTCTATAACCCTTGTTTTGACTTTTTATACAATCTACTCATGGTGATAACTGATAAGAGAGTAGATTAACGATAATATAATATTAAAAGAAATGAAAATGAAAAAGAACCACTGAATCTTTCACACATGACATGGAACTATTGCTTCTTTTAACTAACTTTGAGTCTTTGAGGAAAGGACAAGTGAGTTCTTCCAAAAAGAGTGAGCTCCTCACACAGATCCACATCCACACAAGACCACAACCACACACCTCAATTAGCTTCTGCAGCCAACTAATTACTATTATAAAATATTTGTGTATAATTTATGGAAGATCCTATGCAGTGTTCCGAAAACCGGGCCGGATCGGCCGGTTCGACCAGGAACCAGTCCCTTATCCGGTCCGATTCATAGGCAAAAACTGACTGGTAAAAAATTGGTCAAATCGGTTGAAAACCAATAAACTGATAAAACCGGATCGGTTTTAACGTTTTTAGTTTAAAATAATAATATTATATTTTACATAATTTTATATTCATTTTAAATTATTTTATTATATATTTAAGTATACCGGTTCTACCATGATTTGATCTCGATCGAACCTTTAAACTTTTGAACCAGTCACTCTATCAGTTCAATTCCGATCCGATTTTCTTAACCTTGATCCTATGTATGAGTAATGTTAGGTGTAACCTATGTTGTCTAACTAAATTTAATTAAGTTATTATTTATATGTTAAATACAAAAATATTTCGATGTCAATGACACAAAAAAATATAGCATAATAAAAATAAGTTTCTATTTAATATCGAAATTATATTCTATTTTGTATAGAATAAATGACTTGGATTGACTTAGTTGAGTAAGATATACATATAGAATTATTGTATCTGTATAAATTAAATTTGACTCATCATCTGATTCTCTATAAAAAATTAAATTAGAAAAATTAATAAATTATGTATTGCATAAAAGAAAAAATTAGAAACGGGTTATTTTTTCTTTTTAAAAAAAAAAATTTAGAAAACTTTTTAAGAGAATCAATCTTCATACACATTCATCAATCTCTTTGATATTTTCTTCTTACGCCATTCTTTCACTTGCGTATAGGATGTCTTCCCCTTCTAACACACCCTTTTTTATATTCATAAAAACCACTTTAAGATTTGCATATATCTGTGATAAATAGCCATGAATTTTAGAAATACATATGATGAAAATAACAAACTATCATGGATTTCATTTTTTCATTTGAATATAATTCATGTCATCTTTGTATAAATTCTATTTTTGCAATACATACACAAACCGTTGTAACATTCTATAGAGTATAGACTATTTCTTAATATATGCAGAGGGTGCCACATATTACATAATAATAATACATGGGTTATACTATTTGCTAATAAAATCAGCCGCTAAAATCAGTCATCAATATATAATAATATACATTAAAATATAAAATATACACTAAAAATAATAAAACTATACATGTAGATGTTCATATATAAATATATGGTGACTAATTTTAATGATTGATTGTGGTGTGCAAATAAAATTCTTAATATTACATAAAAGGATTTTAGGATAAAATAAACTTGATTTTAGAGTTAAATAATTTTTTTTTTAAATATTTGCATCCAAATAATTTGTTTAGATAACTTGCCATTTGAAAAATGTTAATTTGAGTAAACTCATAGGTTCCACGTTAATTAGAAGCTAGTAACGATCTTTCGGTGCCAACTAAGACTAGGTCAGCTAGTGCAACTTCTGCTAGAATTTGGTTTAGTTGTAACATATTTACTATTCAATAACATTATATATACACCAATATACCTGATCAATTCACAACCAAGTCATTTTATACCACTCTCATTAAGTGCGTGGATACCACGCAGAAAATCTCCCATATTTGAAAACACGCGTCACGCGAAACGATGCGGAAAGAAAAACACGCGTTTTCTCTTTTTTCTCTGCAACTCCTCCTCCTCATCCTCCTCTTCATCCTCCTTCTTCCTACTTGAGGTGGATTTTGTTGAAATAGTAGAACCCGATTTCTGGTAAAAAAAAAAAAAAGTAGACTTTTGCTTTTTAAAAAAATCGAATCGGATTTTCTTGAGAAAATGAAGTGAATTTCGTTGAAAAACAGAACCGGATTTATTTGAAAAATAGAATTCATCAAACTCCAAAGGGAAATCTGAGTACATTTGAGTACATAATAAAAACAAAAATATAAAACATAAACACAAAACAAATCAAAACTCAGAATTAGATTCCTTATGAAAATAAAACCGGATTTGTTGAATAAAAAAATAGATTTCTTCTCTTCTTCTTCATCATTTTCTTCAATGAATTGCATCTCATTATAAAAACAGAACCAGATTTATTATAAAAACTGAACCAGATTTGTCAAATAAAAGAAACATATTTCTCTTTTCTTCTTCATCATCTTCTTCAATGAATTGCATTTCATTACAAAAATAGAACCAGATTTTTATAAAAATAGAACCAGATTTGTTGAACAAAAGAAACAGATTTTTTCTTCTTCAATGGAATGTATCTTATTACGAAAACAAAACCGATTTTATTTTAAAAAACAGAACCGAATTTCTTTGATAAAAGAAACATATTTCTTCTTTTTTTATTCTTCATCATCTTCTTCAATGAAATGCATTTCATTACAAAAACAGAATCGGATTTTCATTATAAAATTGAACCAGATTTTTATAAGAAACTGAATCGAATTTTTATGAAAAAGTGAACCGGATTTTCATGAGAATCAGAAGCCCCTAGGCGTCTAAAAAGTGAACCGAATTTTTATAAGAAACTGAACCGGATTTTCATGAAAAAATGAACCGGATTTTCATGAAAATCATAAGCACGCCTAGAGGTCGATCTTGGCGCCTGGACGTATAAAAACTGAACCGGATTTTTATAAGAAACAGAACCAAATTTATTTGAAAAACAGAATTCATCAAACTCCAAAAAGAGATCTGAGTACATAATAAAAACAACAAAAACATAAAAATCGAACCGGATTTCTTATAAAACTGAACCGGATTTGTCAAATAAAAGAAACGTATTTATCTTTTCTTCATCTTAATTTCTTATAAAAACTGAACTGAATTTGTCAAATAAAAGAAACATATTTCTCTTTTCTTCTTCTCATTCATCATCTTCTTCAATGAATTGCATTTCATTAAATCCTAAACATAACTCTTCTTCCTATTCTATTTTCTCTTCTTCTTCCTCCTCCTCCTCCTCCTCCTCCATTATTATAATTTTTTTTGCAAATCCGATTCAGTTTCAAGTCAGGAAGCGTGTTTGAGAGAGCGGCGCGCCTCTTGAGGTGAGAGAAAACCTTGAGAAAGCGGCACGCCTTTTGAAGTAAGAAAAAACCTTATTTTTAAAATTAAAATTGTGCATGTGTTAGAGAAACTCTATTAGACTTCATTGGGTAAATCACTTGGTTGCCTAGCATTTTTGTTTACTATTTTAGCACGGGAGGAATTTGTATTCAATTTTTTTTTCTAAAATACTCTTCGTAATATATAATTCATTAAGAAAATCTACTATTTATGGAATTTGAATCCAAAACCTCATACCCAAAACCCCTTCATTAAAGTAATAATCACATGACATCCTAACTAATCAAAGATCAAACTATTAATCATTTGGTTTAATTGTATTATACTTAATTACTATTTTAGTTAATCTTCAATATATTATTATTTTACATCTTTAATATATAAAAAATGAATTAATAGACATGTTAGTAAAGATATAAATCATATTATAAAGTAATTAATATATTTAATAAATATATTTAATTAAATCATCTGAAGATTCACAATGCATGTCACCTTTACCGGCTTTACGTAAAAATGTCTTTATGCGACTACCCGGCCTCTCCCACACATTGGATAAATCATACATAAACAATTCGCCATATATGGGATGTTTCTTGGATGTTGGTACTGTCCACTATTATTAAAGGCTACTATGCACGTGGCACCATGAAGTTTCCTAGTTGTAATTATATAACTTTTAGTTATGTCACGCCAAATGGGTATTTCAATCAATAACTCAACTAAAATAGTACCATATTATTCAACTTCATCCACAATCTTAAGGTTTAAGTATCGTTCAGTTCATGCATACTCGCTCGGTATTGAGGAGGATTTGTAAGAGGGGCACTTTTATTTCATTATTGAACAAAAAGCCAAAAGGAATTTGAGACCCCACAGAAACCAAGAGAACTACTTCACATTACACAATTATAAGGCCCTAATTGGTTCTAATAATAATCTTTCTCAATTATCTTGACTTCCATTCTTTTTTATTCTCTCCTTTGTTAAGGTCCTTAGCTAGCAGGGGCAAATCCAAAAATCCTTTAAGAAATGCAAGCCTCTGCTCCGTAAATTGCACCTATTAGAATGGATATATAATTCATTAACGTTTTAATTAATACATATCAGGACAGCAAAAACATGGACTAGTAAGAAAATAACACATGGATCATATTATTTGCACCAATATTTATCTATTTATTTATTTTTTAAAGCATATATTACATATATAATTTATATTAAAACTCCCTTGTCATTAATTGTGAAATGGCTAAAATATATATCCTTTTTACTAGTTTTCCAAAAATAACTGAAATATCTCTTTATTTTTTCTAACAAAAAACATTTATTTATTTTAATTTTTTAAATAAAAAGACCCTTTAGTTAGTTTTTAAAGGACTAAAATAACCCTTTAAGATTAATATTATTTTATTATATTATAAATTATAGAAATTTATTTTAAATTGACTAAAATAACTTTTTAGTTAATTTTAAGACTAAAATATCCTCAACTTTGTAAAGTTGCATCATCATTGTTTCTTTAAACGGATAGATTGGGTATGTTTTGCATTCTAAAACCTATGTATACTAATATATAATGGTGTTGGACCTGATTTGGTGTCCAACTTTTTATTTCATCCTTTGTCCCTATTAATATTAAATCCAACTAATAGTTATAGTAGGTTATTTTTGGACTATTAAATAATTAAACTATGATAGGTAACTGCAACACCCTAATTCAACCCACTAAAATAAATTATAACCGCTAAAAGTTTAATGACCTGTGCTTAAACCTTCATTTTTACAGCTTCTCTTCTTTTTCGTGGGTGTTCTTTGTTTTTGGTTCTAATTTTCTATTTTAATCTATGTTTGCTTCTATTTTAGTTTCTACTTTGTTTTTGAAATTATTATTTTTTTGCCATTCTTTTTATATTGGCAACAAAAATAGGTCCAAAAATTAAATATTACTCCATTGAATAAGCTAAAATGTGAAATACAATATAATATTCAAATTTTTATTTATTTGGATGAAGGATTAAAATAATTCAAGATCCAATATTTTTTGAATCTATTCTGTAAAAAATTATTTTAACTTGAATCTATTTACAAACTAATTATTATA
>JASCZI010030877.1:0-11153 GCA_036250425.1 Stylosanthes scabra
ATATATATATATATATATATATATATATATATATATATATATATATATATATATATATATATATATATATATGCCAGGTGTAGAAGCGTGATTTGTGATGTTAGATTAGGACACCTGTGTATATCATTTATTACGGTTCAATATTTCAACCCAATTAAGAATAAGAACATCAATTATTGGTATAGTAGCTTCTAAAAAGATGAGAATGAGAAAGATAGATAGATATTAGATTAGGAAGAAAAGTATTTTGAAAGGAATAATTCCACCTTTGTATATATGCATTAACAAAAATTAAAGCACACATATATCTTAGGTCTCAAATGGTGACTTTAAACTAAACAATATAATATATATAGAACAAGTCCACTCTCACCAAAAATCATCATATATATGCCCACTTACAACAAGTCAAACCTCATGACTTGACCTTATAACCTTCAATTCATCAAAATCAAATCAAAATAAATAAATAATAATAATAATAATATAATCTTCATCTATTCTACGACTCTCTCTCTCTCTTAATCACACACTATAATAATATAAATAAGCTAAGGTTAATTCCTCTCCACTTTGAAAATTGCCCCCCACAAAACTTATTAACCTTTTTTTGTCTTCTAATAAAATCCCTTGTTAGCTTAGCTTCTTCATCTTCCTTGAAGAAAAAAAACACACACAGAAAAACACAAAGAGAAGATTTTAATATTATATTATAATTAATTATTATATATGGGGGTTAATGAAGATTTGATGATGAAGGAAGATTCATATGCATCAACAGTGATGGAGGAAGAGGATGATGTTCCACTTCCAGGGTTTAGATTCCACCCAACAGATGAAGAGCTAGTGAGTTTCTATCTGAAGAGGAAGCTTGACAAGAAACCAATCAGCATAGAACTCATCAAACAGATTGATATCTACAAATATGATCCTTGGGATCTTCCAAGTATGTATTCATTCTTTTCTTCTTTTCATTTTTTTTTAAATTACAATTCCTCTTTAATTAAATTCAAGAATATTTTTTTTCTTCTCCCCCTAAGATCTAATTATTATTACGAGTAAGTAATAATAGGAGTAGGGTTTTCATCTATTTAACAGAATTACTCAATTATTCATAATATATAGTCTACCTTGGCTTAATTAACTAATTAATTGTATATATATAGAGTATATGATTTATCAACCTTTTGATTTGGGAATATAGAGAATTGCACTTAGCTTGCATGGCTAATTTTTAGTGTATAGTTATTATAATTAATTTATTTTATGCATCACAATTACACACAAAAAAAATAATTGTAACCTATATGCTTCCAATCATTAGTAGTGCAATATTATTAATTCCCCTTTCCTCTCATTCCCTTAATTATTAGCAAGAAATTAAATTCAAAATTAAACTCTATGTGAGTATATATGTTGCTAACAACATTGACGAATTTGGTTAATTGTTAGAAGCGAGTGGAAGTGGAAGTGGAGGAGAGAAGGAAGGTTACTTCTTTTGCAAGAGAGGGAGGAAGTATAGGAACAGCATAAGGCCTAACAGAGTCACTGGTTCCGGCTTCTGGAAGGCAACCGGGATAGACAAGCCAGTCTACTCCCACGGCGGCGAAGGAAATGACTGCATCGGACTTAAGAAGACGCTGGTCTACTACCGTGGCAGTGCCGGTAAAGGCACAAAGACTGATTGGATGATGCACGAGTTCCGCCTCCCTTCTGCCAATACAGAAAACAATACAAACCTACTTCTCAACGCCAAGAATAATAATCATATCAACAATGCTGATTTTGCCCAAGAAGCTGTAAGTAACTTAACTTTAGATACATGGTTCTAAGCTGATTAAAATATTGACACGTGTTATGTTAATTTAATCAAACGAATTATGATTATTAGATTAAGCTTCATAACAATAACATTGCGCTGCAATTATGATTAGGTTATGGATATGTTGTAATCTATAGTATATATGGTGCACTCATGTTAATATATAACTATATATATTATTATGTCATCATTCTTTTATGCATGTTCTCACTTAATTAACCTTATTTAGCAAAACAATTATATGTACTCTTTGCCTCTATCTATACAACTTTCTTTCTTAAAACGAAAAATATAGTGTTATAATTAATACTAAAAAAAACTTGAAGAAATTAATAGGTGACTGGTGACATATAAACTTTTCTCATACTTTCTTTCTAGTTTTGTGTAAAATTTTGCATAGAACTTTTCTTTTTTTTTTTTTGTCTTATGCAAAAAATTTTCTAATGTAAATAAGAATTGAATTCTAGATTTTTTAGTCATAAATGCTCTCATGCATATCATATCACAAAATACTTTTTTTTTATAAAATATTAGACTGATGGACATAGTTATATCTTTAATGTATAGCAAATACAAATAACAATAATAATTCCATTCTTGAGAACTTAATTTCATAGTTAAATAGTATTTAATTTCTGAGTTAGTTACTAATAAACTTGCAATGCATGCAGGAAATCTGGACATTGTGTAGAATATTCAAGAGAAATGTGTCGCAAAGAAAGCACACATCAGATTTGAGATCACATTTAGTAGCAACTAATAACAAGCACAAAACCACGAAAACCCTTCTTGTTCAATCCAATAACAATAATCATTATCAACATCATCAACACCAAGAATCTTACATCAACTTTGGTGCAACCATCATTGGCCATCACCATTATCAAAATGAACAGAAGCCAGCGATTAACTACACAGCATTAGGCAGCAATAACAACAATGATCAAACCCAAAGGAACAACAACAACAACAACCATCATCATCATCAGTTGAACTATCATCACCCTTCTTCAGTGGTGGCTACTACTAATGTTGCACAGCAACAACAACAACAACAAATGATGGCTCCAACTTCTAACATGTGGATTAATCCTTCGGCGTTGAACGATTTCTTTGGATTTGATGATGATAACTGGGATGAGCTTGGATCCGTTGTCAAATTTGCTGTTGATTCTCCTAGCTTGTAAATATAAATAAATGTAATAATCTTAGAATAATATTTGAGGAGCAGTTATTAGATATATACTTAATCATTAGTGTGTTTGTGTAAGAGATCATATTAATGTATGTTAATTTGTTTAGCAGATAGACTTATATATACTTACATAGTTACATACATCATATGTTAATTTGTGTAGCAGATACACTTATATACATCATGATTTGATTTTTTTTTAATTATATCATGATGATATCAGAGTCATTGTTCGGATCGTTTAGGGAGTGGAATGTAATGTTTCACATTGATTGGGAAGGAGGGAAAAAAGAAAGTCTTATAAAGATTTAAGTACCTCAATTTGTTTGTTTGGTTGGGTAGTGATTCCTGGAATTCGGATTCTTAAAGTAGCATGTAAGCAAAAGTTTCATTTATTTAGATTATTAAATTCATGTGTTTAACGATGTTTTTCTTGTTAAAGATATAGACTACTTGCATCGATCTCCGATCCTCTTATGAAAGTGATTTTTTGTTAGATATATATTGCGAATTTAAATAATAATTAGATATTTGAAATACCAAATAGAAGATAACTTTTTTTCTATACTATTTCCCAACTCCACATGACAAGGATCCATTCTTCACGAATCTGAGAAAAAGAAAAAACAGTGAAAACAACGTTTTTTGCTATTTTCATTTTTTTTTTCATAAAATTTAAAAAACAAAAGACATTGAAAATAAAAACAGAAAATGAAAACGCAAATCAAACACACTCTTATTTTTCAAGTTGGTGAAAATAGAAAACATTTTAAAATGTTTGTTTCAAAGAGACTTAATGATCTCACCCTTAGAAAAAAAAATATAATATTTTTAATTTTTATATAATTTTTTATTTCATTTAAATTTTCTTGTATTTATAATTTACACGATTGTTTTTTAGTTACACAATAAAAGAAGTTCGTTTTTTTATTATAACATTTATAGTACGTAATAGCCTTTTTGAACAAATTATGGTGGGTGGAATCACTTCCTTTTATCTAAATAATATGAAATTTCATAGATATAACATCTATAATTTCATATATATAACATCCACAATTTTATAAATATATAATAAAATTATGAATGTTATATATTTATCTTTTTACTTTTCCGTTCAATACTTAGGAAGTAGTTTAATATTTTTAACTTAATATTTATAATTTTATTTATACTTATAACATTCATAATTTCATATATATAATATCTATAATTTCATATGTATAACATCTATAATTTTATGATGCTATATAATTTTATGGATATTATATATATGAAATTATGAATATTATAGGTGTAAATAAAATTATCAATATTAGAAATATTTAACTACTTCCTAAGTATTGAACGAAAAATTAAAAAGATAAAGTTAATGGATTAAATTAAAAAAAAAAAACATATGTAATTCGGTTGAAACTTGATCAAGAATAAAAATAGGAAGAATCCATTAATTTATGATAATGGCTATTAGAAAATAATAGTTTTACTAATAAATGTAAAGAAGCGTAGTTCAACCAAAAAAATATAAAGAGACGTAGGGAAAAAATAAAACATTACAATCAATAAATATTATAGATATACGTTATCAGAGAACTTAATTACTAGCAAGGAATTAAAATCAGGATAGTAATTAAGAGATGAAAAGAGAATAAAGAGAAGGACAATGGTGCGTAGGAGAAAATTTATTAGAGAAACATGTAAGCGTTAATAAAACTCAAAAAAACAAAACTGATGGCTATATATGTGTAAAATGTTATATATGGTTACCATATATAAGTTTAGAGAAAATCGATATTTTACGTAGAATTGAAAAATAAATTAAAATGTAAAAATGTAAAATCATAGAAAGATTTAAATCGTATGACTTAGTGTAAATTGTGTAAAATCGATTAACTCATTAAAAATCGTAATATCGAAAGATTTTAAGAGTTTAATCGAGATTCTCGCTACCTTATATATAACCATATAAATGATCCTTATGCATGAAATTAATTAGGGTGTGTACGAGAAAATCCATTTCATAATACTTTTAATCTTAGTCAACAAAAAAATAATATTTTTTATCTTTTGTTTCCTTAATTATAAGATAGTAAATTAGGGAATAAGCTAACATTGGAATAAATAAATGTAAGTATCTTTATTTATATATATATATATATATATATATATTGGGAAAGAGGTTCGAATTTGAGACCTCTACTAAAAAAAAGAGACAAATGTTATTTGGGCTATAGCTCTTTGGCCAGCCACAATCCTTTGATTAAAAAGCTAAGGAGAAACAGAAAACATGTGTTTTATTTCTTTTTACAAAATTAATTCTTTTTTAACTAGCAATAAAAATTAGTTATTAATTAAAAAGTTAATTATCAAGTTTTTTTAAAATAAATTTATCTCCTATTAACGGACAAACGATAAAATTCGTCAACTCGTTTATTTTCCCACATTCAAATGAAGATTAAGCAATGATGTAGCTATAAAATACTTTTACATTCTTTGGAAAAAAAACTTTTTTTTTTCTGTGCGTAGCATTTTTTTTATGAACATGTTTAGCAAAATCATTGCTACGTAGATTATGGGGCTTTCTTTCTACGTAACATTTTTTTGACTGGAAATTGTTGTGCTATATCATAGTTTAATTTAGATCATAATACATCACCTAAGATTTGACGTGCTTAATTATTCATATATCATCAGTATTTGAAGTGTAATCGATCTATATATGTGAAAGCGTCTAATATAATTAACATTGTTAAGTTCTCAAGTTTCAGTAAAATTATATTGCTTTTTGTCATTCTATCTTACATATTAATCTCTTAAAGATTATAGCTTCTAGATGTTCAAATTTTCAAATACATAACGTCTTTTTATAAATACAGTGATCTCATCGTATGTCCCTTTATACTTCAATTCCGGCTGCTATTGTAAAAAGAACATTTATTTCAAAATTTCTTCAACGGTTTTGACTCTCAGAAACAAACAAAAATCATATATGACCAGACAAATTGTGTGGATTGGACTCGGACATTCATATTCATCACTTTATTATTTATTATATATTGTTTCTTGATTAAATCAGATATCAATAATAAACATATCTTAATTACTTTTAATCTTAACATATCATAGAGAGAATAGTAAATAAATATTCATTGTATATTATTCTGTATAGTAGAATACATTTAAGGTATTTATAGAGTATCAAAGATAAGTATCTAAGCTAAAAAATATAAAAAATATAGCTAGCTAGTAGTTATAACCAGTGTTCTGAAAACCGGACCGGACCGGCCGGTTCGACCGGAAAAACCGGGAATCGGTCCTTTATCCGGCCTGGTTCACATACAAAAATCGATTGGCATCAAACTGGTCAAAATTGGTCAAAAATTGTGAACCGGTCAAACCGGATCGATTTTTTAGCGTTTTTTTAATTGAAATTAATAATATTATATTTTAAATAATTTTATAATGATTTTAAATTATTTTATTATATTTTTAAGTAAACGGTCCGACCACGGTCCGACCTCGGTCGAACCTCTAAACCCTTGAACCAGTCAGTCCACCGGTTCAGTGACCGGTCCGGTTCTCTGAACCTTGGTTATAACCTTAACTAACAGAGTTGATTTGTACGTTTTTATCTAAGTTATCATCTATACTTCCTATAACCCCCCCCCCCTCCGCCCTTTCAAACTTAGGATGTGGCTAGACAGAGCCTAAGTTTGGAATGAAACTTGTTGAATAGTTGGACACAGACTGATTTTTAGTTAATAC
The DNA here is from genome assembly GCA_036250425.1 of Stylosanthes scabra. NCBI lineage: Eukaryota > Viridiplantae > Streptophyta > Magnoliopsida > Fabales > Fabaceae > Stylosanthes > Stylosanthes scabra. The sequence continues at coordinate 6,783 of JASCZI010030877.1, forward strand.
ATCTGAAATTTGATCTTGTACATGTGTTGATATATGAAGAACAAATAGCTACATTTGAGTTACTAAGTCTCTGAGGAAATGAAGATTCATTTCCATATGCTTACATCTACTATGATATATTGGATTAAGGGATGTGAGTTGATGACAAGTTGATTGATTATCACAGTAGATGATGGGTGAGATCTTTTGTTCAATGTTCAATTCTGTGAGCAGCTTCTGAATTGCCATGATTTCTGTTTGTGCATATGCTACACCTCTGTATTCTGTCATTGTGGTGCTTCTACTGAGTTTGCTTTGTTTATGACACTTCCAAGCCACGAAATTGTTCCCAAGATATATGCAATACCATGTCACGGATTTTCTGTCATCAACATCTGCACCTCAATCTGCATCTGCAAACCAAAGTATTCCATAATCAGTATTCTTAGAAAATATTAAACCTTCCTTGACTGTACCTTTGACATATCTCAGAATTCTCTTGACTGCTTTCCAGTGATTGAGTGTAGGATTGTGCATGAATTGTGAGACTTTGTTCACTGAATAAGCAAGATCAAGTCTTGTAGTTGTGAGGTATTGTAAAACAGTTACAGTTGATCTATACTTTTTAGGATCCTCACACGGTTTTGAACCCCCTTAATATAATTTGAGTAAGGAAATCATGGGAGCGAGCATGGGATTTGAATCAAGCATTCCAGCCCTCTTAAGGACCTCTCTAGCATATTTCTGCGAAGAGACATGTATCCTGCCATCATGCAAATGAACAACTTCTAATCCAAGAAAATAATGTAGAAATCCCAGATCCTTAAGAGGAAAGATACTATTAAGTTAAGCAATTAAGGAATTTATTTCAGTAGAGTTATTTCCTGTGACAACAATATCATCAACATAACATAAAAGATAAATAACTGATGTTGGTGTATGTCTAATAAAGAGGGATGTATCAGATTTTAGATTGTGAAATCCAAGTTTAAATAAGGTATCTTGAAGGGTGAGAAACCAAGCCCTTCGGCCTGTATAAGTCCATATAAGGCCTTGATTGTTGAGTTTATAAACCATGTTTGAGTTACCATTAGTATATCCTTCTAGTTGGTGCATAAGCACTTGTTCTTGAAGCTTTCCATTTAGGAAAGCATTATCAAAGTCAAATTGTCTAAGAACCCTGCCTTGAAGTAAAGCAATGGTTATGACAATTCTAATAGTGGATGGTCTAATAACAGGACTAAAAATTTCTTCATAGTCTACCCCTTCGGTTTACTGAAAACCTTTTCCAACTAATCTAACTTTGTATCTTAAAATCTATCCCTCACTATTCCTCGTAATTTCAAAAATCCATTTATTGCTAATAATTTTTGCTTTTGCAGTAGTAGGGACTAAGTCTCATGTGTGACATTGCTGTAAAGCCTTAAATTCTTCATCCATGGCTGCCTTCCAATGAGGGCAGCCTAAAGCTTGTTTCACATTTTTTGGGTATGTGATTGACAAGATCACATGTAACATTGGTAAGGACTATAGGTGTAACATTCTTTCATTTGGACCTAGTTACCATAGTATGTGTATTGATATTAGTGCTAGTGGAGTGAGAAACATTAGGAAGGCATATTTCAATGCCACTAACAGGGATTGGTTTGGTAATAGAGAATGTAGTCCCATGGTCCGTGGAATGAATGCCACAGGTGATAGCTTCATGTGCCTGAGGTGATTTAGTGTCATGTGAAGGGGATAAGAATTTAGTATCAATGGTAGTACTCTCTAAGATTGGTATTACTGATTGTGTATCAGAATTAGGTACAGTACCAACAGCAGAAGAAGAATTAGTAGTTGTAATAAATAAATCAGTATAGGGAAAAATAGTTTCATCAAATATAACATTTATTGACAAATATATCCTTCCTTCCTTGTTCATGCATTTGTTCATGCATTTATAGCCTTGATGATTACTATCATATCCAAAAAACAAACATTTTTGTGACCTAAGTTCTAACTTATGTTTATTGTAAGGCCTCAAGTATGGTTATGATTATTACATTAAACTCCATAACAATAATATTGCATTGCAATTATGATTAGGTTATGCATGATCTTACTTCGTTAACCTTATTTAGCAAAAATGTGTATTCTTTGTCTTCTATATATACAACTTTTTTTTCTTAACATGAAAATTCCAGTGACATAATACAACTTCTCTAAAGCGAGCCTGTATTTGAGTTTGTATGAATTTTCTTATAGACTTTCTTTCTTTTTCTTTTTTTCATTTGTTTTAGGCTGAAATTTTTTATTTTGAAGTTCAAAAAGAATTAAACTTTTGATTTTTTGGTCGTAGAGACTCTGGTACCATATCGAACACAAGTATGTTATACAACAAAATAATAATAATAATAATAATAATAGTAATATTTCCATTCTTGACAAGTAAATTTCATATATAGTTAAGTAGTATATAATTTTGTAAGTTAATTACGAATAAGGTTGAGATGCATGCATGCAGGAAATCTGGACATTGTGTAGAATATTCAAGAGAAATGTGTCACAAAGAAAGCACACATCAGATTTGAGATCACATTTAGTAGCAACTAATAACAAGCACAAAACCACGAAAACCCTTCTTGTTCAATCCAATAACAATAATCATTATCAACATCATCAACACCAAGAATCTTACATCAACTTTGGTGCAACCATCATTGGCCATCACCATTATCAAAATGAACAGAAGCCATTGATTAACTACACAGCATTATGCAGCAATAACAACAATGATCAAACCCAAAGGAACAACAGCAACAACAATCATCATCATCAGTTGAACTATCATCACCCTTCTTCAGTGGTGGCTACTACTACTATTGCACATCAACAACAACAACAACAACATCATCATCATCAACAAATGACGGCTCCACCTTCTAACATGTGGATTAATCCTTCTGCATTGAACGATTTCTTTGGATTTGATGATGATAACTGGGATGAGCTTGGATCCGTTGTCAAATTTGCTGTTGATTCTCCTAGCTTGTAAATATAAATAAATGTAATAATAATCTTAGAATAATATTTGAGGAGCAGTTATTAGATATATACTTAATTATTAGTGTGTTTGTGTAAGAGATCATATATATCTTAATTTGTTTAGCAGATAGAATTATATATATTCACATTATATCATATGTGTAGCAGATATTATATATATTCAAATCATGATTTGACTTTTTTTTTTTTAAAAAATTCTAACTTTTACATGAAAAATTTTCTAAGATCCTGTGTATTAAATTTAGAAGAAATGATTCAGGATAATAATATGAAAACTTTTATGTTTCCAAAATCTAAGAGCTTGATCCTTATTATTATTCTCAATAATGAAACCGGATTATTAGTTGGACTATTAAAGATGATACCACATACCAGAGTCATTGTTCGGATCCATGGGCCAATAATGGGGATATCAAACTTCCTCTAGGCAGGGGAGTGGAATGTAGAGTCATTGTGAATGCGTTTTGATTAGTTAGCCGTCAAATGAATTATTAGATGCAGGTGTGTATTTTTACTTCTAGAAAAAAAAAAAAAACTAAAACTATCCATGAAAAATTTAGACGTCGACAAAACTACCCATAAAAAAAGAAATAAATTTTCGGGTAATTCACTTAAATAATTAAAACCAACTTTAAATTTACTCAATTGCACATATTTTGAAACGACTATCTTTTTGTGTAAAATGCATTTATGTAAATCGTTGTACCCAAAAACGATTTTCAAATTTATACAGAAATCGTTGTACCCCTGCAATGATTTTGTACTGAAAACAATTCCCTATAAAATCGTGGTATCCCTCCAACGATTTTGTATGATTGATGGTAGCTTGTAGAAATCTCTGCAGGGGTGTAGCGATTTCTAACATTTATAAATATATGAATCTGTGAGATTTAGAAGAGTGTTGTTTAGCTGAGTGTTGTTAAATTGTGAGGTTTGCATTTGTGATTGGAGAGTGAAAAAATGATTTTGTGTAAATAATTACAAAAATATTTAACAAACAACTAGTTTACTTTGTTGGTTTGGGTTGGTTTAGATTTAAGATTTTTAGCAAATAAATCCGAACCAAACCGAATCGATTAAATCCGTGTTGGATTATTTTGGGTAATTGGATACCCGGTTAAAAATAAAATTTTGAAAAAAAATAGAAAAATATGAGAAAAAAATTTATGTCAATAATAAATACTAATAAAAAATTAATAAAAAGTAATATACTATCAAATTCACACTTTAATCAATATATAAATTCTTTTGGTGACTATAAATATAATAATTTGAGTTAGGAAAAATAAAATTATATATATATATATATATATATATATATATATATATATATTATTTTTTATT
>JASCZI010030877.1:11228-31475 GCA_036250425.1 Stylosanthes scabra
TGGTTCGGATATTGTGACATCAAAACCAATACCCAAACAGATTAAGGTCGGGTTGGTTTGGATCTACTCCAATTATATCCGATTACCCGTTGGATATAGAACCGATGTAATTAGATTAGTTTAGTTTTGATTGGGTAATTGGATTACCCATACCCATGCTCACCCTTATGAGCAAAAGCCAAAAATCTTATTTCATCACCCATTACAAACACAAACAACATTCACCTAAAACATTCTTTAAACTCACACACGGATTTGCTTATGGTATCTAATATAAAATCGTTTTAGGGATTCGACGATTTACATAGGTTACGATATTAACATAAAAAATCATTGGACCCCTCCCACGATTTTCTTTGAACTTCATTGCAGTACAAGATCGTTGTAGGGGTACAACGATTTCTTTGTGTTTTTGTATTTCGTGGTACCCCTACAACGATTTACATAAATTAAATTTGCACAAAATCATAAAGATATCAACTTTTGTGCATTTGCGTAATATTAAAATTGCTTTTATTTAAATTAGTGAATTGCCCTAAATTTTCTATTCATAAAAAAATAGCTCCTTTCGACAAAACTATTTAAATTTTTCATGGTTATCTCAAACCATCAAATGAAAACTTATATCACAAGCAATGAGCTCTATAATATTATTTTATTTTTATCGCATGTACACTAATCGTGAAGTCCTAAAATCCAATATGATTAAATTGAATTGGTCTAATCCGCTTAAATAAATATCAGAATTTAAATTCCACGTTATGCATAAACCTAACGATCAACCGCAAAATTCTTAAATGAGACTCCGATAATATATAATGATACTAAAATCCACTTAATCACTTCATAGGTTTACCAGAAATATCAGGCGTACATATTTGACTTGTTTTTAGAAAAGACAAAAACCAATAATCAATAGATCATCAGAAACCCATCACATTAAATTCTAACAATTTTATGATATTATATAAACATTTTTAAGATCAAAATGTCTAAAATATACGATACTTATTATGTATGAGAGAGGGTAAGTGTGTTCGAGAAAAGTCATTTCATAACACTTTAAATATTTTGTTTCTTTAATTAAGATAGTAAATTAGGGAATAAAGAGCTAACTTTGGAATCAAATAAATAATCTAGTGTCCCTTGATTTTTGTTTTGGGTGACACTCCTTTGATTAAAAAGGAGAAAGAGAAAAGACGTGTTTGAGTTTCTTTTCACAAAATTAATTTTTTGTAACCAACAGTTAAATAAAAAAAGTAATAATTATAACAAAAAGTATATATTAATATTAATTAGTTATTAATTATAAAATTTATTACCAAGGTTTTTTAACTATAATATTATATGTACACTTATTTTGATCATTTATTTTTATGCTAAATAAAAGATTAATTCGATGTTAAATAATACAAACAATAGCACTCAAATGAATTTTATTCTATTTGACATCAAAATAGTTATATATTTAATATAGAATAAAATCTCAATTAAATTTATTAGATAAAATAGATGTACGCTTATAATTATTGTTTATCTTGAAATTTTCTACTAACGGACAAACGAAAAAAGTCGTCAATTACTCGTGTATATATTTTCCCACATTCAACTGAAGATTCAGCAATGTAGCTGAAGATTCAGCAATGTAGTTATATAAAATATGTTTACATTCTTTGAAGAAGAAGAAAAAAAAATCCTATCCGGAGCATTTTGATTAACATGCTAAGCAAAATATTGCTATATATGGTGCTTTCTTTCTACGTAACTTTTTCTTGACTGGAAATTGGTGTGCTGTATATCATAGTTTAATTTAGATATCATCAAACATCATCTAAGATTTGACGTGCTTATTCATATATCGTTATTAGTATTTGAAGTGTGATCTATGTGAAAGCGTCCAATTAATATTATTAAGTTCTCTTCTAATAAGTTTCAGTAAATATATTGCTTTATGTCATTAGAGTTGATCTCTATCTTATACTATATACTTAATTACATACTAATTAATGTCTTAAAGATTATAGCTTCTAGATGTTCAAATATTCAAATACATACTTTACATCTTTTTATAAATACACTTATCTCATCTTATGTCCCTTATTACTTCAATTCCGGCTGCTATAGTAAAAATGAACATTTATTTCAAAGTTCCTTCAACGGTTTTGACTCTCACAAACAAACAAAAAATCGTATATGACCAGACAATTTGTGTGGATCGGTCGGACACTCATCGATTACTTTATAATATTATTATTATTATTATTTTATATATATATATATATATCACTACAACATTTTTCTCTATAGCCACGTTTTAAAATTATGACAACAGATGTAAAAAACTATGACCTTCGATCTATCATTTTTTAACTAAAGTCACGGTTATCGGCCGTGCCCAATACCCGCGTGACCTTAGGTCAATGGTCACGGTTTTTTGAGCAATGATCACGATGCTTTTTTTACAAAGTGAAAAATATGAATTTTAATTTATAGTCACGTTTTATAACTGACATTAGATTACTCTATAGTCATTATTTTTAACTGTGACTATAAATTCTTTTTTTTTTTTTTAAATATAGCTATACTCACATATTATGAATGTGACATGATTTTTTTCAAAATAAAAGCCAAATACCTTTTTTTTTTTTTATAAAATATACGTTTTTTTCCTAACGTTTTCGAAAAATTTTAAAAATATCTCTAACATTTAATTTGATTCAATTTTACCCTTAAAATTTTAAATAAGTTTCAATTTTACTCTTGACCTCGTTTTTTTTGTCAATCAATTTTTTTCATCTCAATTATTATACCCCTAACTACATTCATCATGACATCATCAAATTTCCACTCTCTCTCATCATCTCCACCTTCTGCTATGCACTTTCAAACACAAATCCCCCACTCTCTCTCATCCTCCCTCATTTCCACCTTCTCTTCTCTTCTGTGCTTTCAAACACAATTTTCATGATATAATCAAATAAAAAAATTTGACAAAATGAATATTTCATGGATATACTTTGTTCTTTTTCATCTTCCATATGAGAAAGAAATGCTCATGTACCTCCACATTATCAACATCGGCTAATGATCTTTAATCACTTCTAACTTCTAAGCCAAATAATCTCTTATTCATTTTTTTCTTTTCCATATTCTATTTATTGAGTTGACAAATAGAAAGGGAAAATGTTCAACAATGGGATTTAGATTAGGATTTTGTCGATTAAAGCATAAAGTCAAAGCAAAACACGATTCAAGGAAAATGAGGAGAAGATGGTGTTGGGAAAATAAGGGGACAAATAAGCACACAAAGAAACACAGGAAGGTCATTGCGGGTGGAGACAGTTGTGGTGGAGTGATAGAGGCATGTGGTGGTTGGGTAGTAAGAATGATGGCGTTAAAGTGTTGACCATGAAAGTTGCAAGAGTGAACAATTTACTGTGTAGTCTGTAGTAGAGGGAGGATGAAAGAGAAAGGATGTGATATGGTTGGAGATCATGTGTGAAATTGAATTTTTTCAAATTTCAAGGGTAAAATTGAATCAAATTAAATGTTAGGAGTATTTTTGAAATTTTTCGAAAACGTTAAAGACAAAAATTATAGTTTACCTCTTTTTCTTTTCAATTATCCCATGTTTATATATATAAAAAAAAGACAAATCCAATGCAATCCAATGTATTTTCATGTATGTAGTTAGGGGTGTCAAACGGACTAGTCCGTTCTGCCCCGCCGTAAGGCGGGCCAGCCCACCTCGCCTATTATGGTGGGCCTGATATCCTACCCCGCCCACCTAACAGTGGGGTGGCAGGCTGGCGGCCTAAGTCTGCCTCCTTTATCTCTTTTTTTTTTTCTCTTTTTCTTCTTCTAAATTTAGTTTCTAAAATTCAATTAGCATTCAAGTTTAAAATTATTAAAATTCACATCTATAACATTTCTAAACATAACATATAATTTCACTAAGACTCTAAATTTAGATTTAGAATCAAACATTCACAACTTAAATATTGTCCATAGTATATAATTTCACCAAGTTTCTAATCACATATACACAAAATAACATTCTAAAAACAAGCACATATCATCATCATCTTCATCATCAATAATCATCTTCTAGATCATCATCAATAACATTCTAATCAAACATACACAAAATAACATTCCAAAGTCAAATGTCGTCGTCATCATCATCTAGATCAATAAAATCATTTGAACCAACTCTGGAAGAACAATCATCTCCATTTGCAATAAGTTTTGCTTCTCGTTGTTCATCTACAAAATAAAGTAAACAAGTATAGCAAGAAGTCTTTAAATAACAAAGAATAATATATTTCAACGAATCAATAACTTGGGAATGGTTTTTATACCAAATTTTTCATATCTAGTTATCCAATTTCGAGAGCAAATCACAGCTTCAACATGCTTTGGCAAAGCTTTGTTTCCATATCTATTCAAAATATGCGAACCAATGCTAAAAGCAGATTCAGAAGCCACAATGGTAATTGGAATACTTGACACATCTCGTGCCGTGAGTGATAGCTAGTGCTGAAAAATGTTGACTGTTGTCTTTCCACCATTGCAAAACATCTATGTTTGCATCATTGAAAAACAAAGTTGCTTCATTCAGATACACATCTAGTTAGTTCTTACCACTTTTGACTTCAGCTTCTTGATTACGTGGCATCAAATCCTTTACAATGAAAAAAATATAACATGTATCAAAGTCAAATCACATATATATTATGTAAAAAACTTAGATGAATTATAACATCTAAAGTAAACTTTAAACATGTTACCTTAATAAGTCGAATAAGAGCAGTACAGTGCTTGTAGAAGAAAAAGCAACTTGTGAAATTACACTTGAACTTTGAGAAGCACCGACCGCAACTGTGGAGGAATTGCGATCATAAAACTCAAAAAGCTTGTACAACTTACTCTTCACCAACTCCACTTTGTCTTTAGCACCAACAGGATCAATTTCACCATAGCAATAAACCAAAGTATTGCTTTTAAATTTATGATCAAGGATTGCTCTAAATGCAAGAACAACACTATATTTATCACATTATTTTTTAAACTTGACAAACATTTGTTTTCCCATCCTGCATATAACCTCATCTTCATGATTCAAACTATTCATCAAAATCAGCTGAATTTGCCAAACTTGAAAAAAATACATGTTAGCTATTTGATAAGAAGTTCCAGACATCAAGTTTTTTATTTCATAAAATGGCAGCAAGAAATTACATATTATTTCAACCTTTTCCACTAATGTGATGAAGGACAATCATCCCTAATTCCAGGATCTTTCAGTTTATACAACTCAAAAGCCTTCTTATAAGAAATAACACTTGCAAGCATTGCATAACATGAATTCCACCTAGTAGGAACATCTGCAACCAATGCATTTGTATACTCAAGACTCTCAATATCTTCAAAACATTGCTTAAATTTCACCAGTTTGCTTTCAATTTTTTTCACATGCTTAACAATGTCTCTAATCTTACGCACCGAATCACCAGATAATTTTAACCCATCTTGCACGATCAGATTCAAAATACGAGCAGAACAACGAATATGAAAGAATTCACCATCACATAGCAACGAACCATACACGTCTAAAGTACTTCTCAAATGATCCACACAAGTATCATTAGAAGATGCATTATCCAATGTAATTGAAAATATCTTTTGTTAATTTTTCACTCACATAAGAGCGCAAAAATTTTAGAAGACAACACAAATCCTGTTTAAGGAGGCAGCATGTGGCAAAAACTAAGAATTTTACTCTGTAATTTTCAGTTCACATCAACATAATGTGCAGTCAAGCATATAAGCCCCTCATTGTTGTAAGATGTCCAAAGATCAGATGTTAAACAAATCCTATTTGAAATGGCAGCTATATTCTTTTTAAGTCTTTCATGTTCTCTCTTATAAACTTTCAATATGTCAGTTAAGACTGTATTTCTACTAGAAAGCTTTAAACTTGGACTTATATAGTTTATCCACCGCTTAAAGAACCTATTACTAGCCATATTAAATGGTTGACCCGCATGAAGAACATAAGATGCAAATATATCTCTAGAAACCTTTGGATCAATCTTAAGCCCCCAATTTATATATTGCATTTCCTGTATGGTTTGACCAATATCCTCATGCTTAATGTCATAATGTGAGTACAAACATCAAAGAAGATGTGCCATATCGCTTACCTCCAGCTTTAAAAACTTTCTTACATCCCTTACACTCATCCAAGTCTACTCCATCTTTATCTTTGCTCAATTTTTTGAAAAAGTTCTAGACATCAGATGTTCATGGTCTGATCCTTTTCGCACTAGGTGCATCTGCCTCAACCTGAGACTCAAATTCAATACAAGTATTGGCAACATCTTTTACTGTGGTTTTAGACTCCATTTTTACCAATATAGCTACAAACAATAACATATAAATTAAGAGTAATGTTACGGAACCAATATTAGGGGACTAATAGGGAGCCCATGAGTGTACTTAGGGAAATAATACGTGGTGAAAGAGGAGAGAGAAAAGAAGAAAAAAGCCTATTGACCCACTTATTTGCTAAAAAATTATGGGCTCCCTAAACTTTCTCATAAATTAAACTCACATATATGCAGCACAATTAGAATCATATAAGTATTTACGGGTAACATTAATTTAATAAAATTGTATCAATTCTATATCTTTAAGCTAAGACCAGAATAGTAGTATACACTATACATCAATTTCAAATATAAATCAATTACAATCATATAAGTATTTGGACTCATAACAATAACAATCTTTGGACTCATAACAATAACAATCAGTACGACAACACTCATATCAGCAAGTTAATAATAATAATAATAATATTATGTGCAAGTTCTTCTAAATATGGAAGAACAATTTTTTAATGCAATTCTTTCTAATAAGGACGGCTCCAGCCTCCAGCATATACACTAACACTACTTAATTTCTATGAGAATTCCATGAAATAAACACAAAATTATATATAATATAGGATTCTAATTTTAATGTAATGATTGTCTTGGCAATAACCATAAACAAGAATAATCCGAATTTGAATTAATCTATGTGCACCATTGTACACATTTGTACACACCATTCAGCAACACGGAAATATATGATGTTTATATTTTTTCATGTTACTAAATGGTGTGTATGGATGTGTACAATGGTACATGTAGTATTACCGTATACCACATATGACACAACTAATGATTCATTTAGGGCAAAATAAAAAAGCTAAGGAAATGCACACCTGTGAGGCAGCTGAGACGTAGAAGAAATCGACAGGGAAGGCGACGTCAACGGCGGCGGAGGCAGGAGCGAGTATGATGACCGGTTCCGACGCGGCGCGAGCAAAGGAGTGGGGAGTGGTGACTGGCGGAGAGTGACAAGAGGAACCACCGCCGACGGGAAAGGTGACAGCACCGGCGGTGGCCTAAGCGGCAGCAACGAGTGAGTGGGGAGTCGTGAGTGACTGTGAGGGCGTGAAGACCGAAGAGTGTGAAGTGTGTAACTGTGTGTGTATGTATGAGGGTGTGAGGTTTTGAGCCTTGAGGCAGCCCTGAGTGGAGAGTAGTGATTGAGGGATTAAGGTTTCATTAAAAGTATTTATACCCCTTATTAAAAAAAACAAACAATATACCCGCCGGGCAGGCCCGCCCTGCCCCGCCTCAGCCCGCGGGTTAAGCGGGTTTTTAAAAAGTGGTGACCTCAAAACTTCAGATCGGCTCGCCCTTTTTGGCGGGTTAAGCGAGCCGGCTCGACAGTTTGCGGCCTGTTTGACACCGTTATATGTAGTTATATTACTCAACTCAAATATGAATTCAAATCTAATTATATTATTTTATGACAATGTTTACAATGAAAATCCATAATAAAAAAATTCTTAAATACAACAAAATACAGAGCTCAACTATTACTAAACAAAAAACCCTTAACATGAGTAACTTAAGGAATAGGAGTAGTTGGTAAAAAAAAAAAACCGTTAACATGAGTAGTAGGAGTACCATCAGTAGCAAAAAGATGCATATAAAGAAACAAGATGATAATGATGGTGGCTCTCAACAAGAAAACGATCTATCTGAGTCTCTCCTTCTTCAAATTCCAGCCTCTTCTTCAAGTAAAAGAAGGATAGTTTATCTAAACAATGAACAAGTGTTAAGTAATTATAGGATATAATTCAGTAAAAGAATTACATGTTAAGTAATGATAAAGCTTATAAAAACTTTAAGCATTTTGCAAAGACAAGGTTGACAAAAAAAATAGCTAAACCAAACAGATCAGAACAATAGCATCTCTTATTCAAAAAAAAAAAAATTGGATTATTAATTAATATGTAGATAAACATAGCCTGCTGGAATTGAACTAATCAAGTATTATCATTGAATAATGTTGAATCACTAATAAGAGGACAAAGAAAAAGAAAAAAATAATCAAAACTAATATAGGATGCTTGTGCAGTCAGTATTTTCCTCAATATGTTCTTATCTTTCTCAACTTCTAACCTACTACTCATTTCCAAACTCTGTTACATTCCACCATTTTAATTCTCAAAGTCCGTAAACTATTTAATAAGTTATTTCAAGATAGACAATGAACTAATTTGTTCTCATCATATGAAATTAAGGAATGAGTGACAAGTTTTGCTTACCCTCCAAACTAAAGAAATAAGAGTTGCATAATCAGCTTGAGTTTGTAATCCTTAGGCCACTTAATCCTGCAAAAGATATAAATAAACCATGATGAAATTAATTTGAGTTAAAAACCACATTTCTGACCACCATTGAGAGAGAAGTTAGATAGAGAGACCTTTCAAAATAAAAGGCAATGCAGAAGAGAACAAAGAAGGTAGCTAAGGAAATAAATGCAAGTCCTTATCTCACACAATTTCTACATTAAACAAACCATTAGCAAGAAGGATTACAGAGAAGGAAAAAGGAATTAACAATATGCAAAAAGAAGATGTAAGACCAAAACCAAACTAATAATAATTTTATATAGCTTAATTATTACGCTACTAAAAAACTGGAAGCAAGTCCCAGTGCAAGTCCCATCTTCATGGAAGTCTCACTTCTACCATATGCAGCAAGTGAGAAGTTGAAAAGGAAGCCACTATTTAGCTTCAAATAATTAATTGTCATGGATTCAAAGTAAGAATTAAAACATTTATTAATTATAACCATGGAACACACACTATTCAACCTCTTAACTTCTTTGACCACCAAAATTCCAAAAATATCTTCTTACATTCTCTTCTACCCATATTTCCCATTTTTCAGTCTTTGATGCAGCAACTTTCAAGTCAAAACACATAACATTACTTACTTTTTGGGGATTCAAAGTAGATAGTAGTACGTAGTAGTAAAGAAGAACCTAGAAGAAGGCATGGCGGAAAGGCAGTTAGGGAAGCCATAAAGTCCAAACTTTGAAGTACGTTCCAATTGAACCCGTTGTGTGAACTTGTACGCAGGCCCTGCTGCTATATCTCCCAAGATATACAACACCTGCATTTTCATTCAAACCCAAAAATCAAGTTTCAATTTTATTCAGTTTTTTCCAGTTACATAGGATGAGATGAAGTTATAAAACACAGATAATGGAGAAATCAGACCTTGGAAGTAACAGTAAGAGGCAATGGTGACTCTAGCAATTGAGAATCCTTTGCTTCAACTTCCAATTGATGATGATTATCTTCTTTTTCTTTTCCCTGTAATTCACAATCTTAATTTAATTATAAAAAAAAAAGCAGCGACAACAAATCTCAATTTGAAAAAATAAATAAATAAAAGAAAGAAGACCAATAGCAGAGAGCTTCAGGCGTTCTACCTCCATGCAAGGACGACGGCATTCGGCCTAGAGTATCTAACGGAAGCCGACGGCGGAGAACATGACGGAGAGGACGACGCAAAGGAGGATGGACGCGACGAAGACGACCAAGAAGGGACGACGTTGAGAAGGGGACGGAGCAGAGGAGGATTAACGTGACGGAAACGACTGAGAGGGGACAACATGAAGGAGGGGACGATGACGGGACCAGAGGCGACAGAGGTGCGGCGACGTCAATAATCTTAGGGTTAGGGCTCGATGAGTGAATACTAAATGAATGAAACTAGAAAATTCAGTGAGGTTCATGCTGAGATGGCATTTTCTTTGAATTTTGGATTTTATCAACAAATAAAATTAGATAATTGACATCATATTGAGTTACTATGCACATTGTACTTTAGAGGCATGTCGTTTGTTATACAAGTTTTTCTGACTAGCCAATCATATATGGAGGTTTCTGTTTGGCAGTGTAAGGAATATTTGGTTGATTTGCAGTCAAGTACAAAAAGTAGGTTGTTATTACTGTTTGGGCATTCAATTGGTCTTATTCTGACACTTACACTTTCCAGGAAGTCAATATGGTCCCGTGTGTCAGGTTTGCGTTCTGTATTTTTTATTTTGTGATATATGTGTATATAATATAATTTGGATGGTTGGCAATTTGTATGCAAATTTACAATCTCAATTTTGAAGGACTATGGTGGATATATTTAAGGCTTTTCATGGGTATTCATGCTTCCAGTGATATAGCTACATTTATGGGTTCATTGATTTGGAAGTTTTTGTTTTTTTTCTTGTTTATTTGTTGGTCTATGTTCCATGTTTTCTATTCCAATGTTTTCCATTCCAATTGTTTCAATGATTCTGAGTCTTTCGGATTGGGAGTTTTTGGCAACTGATTTGATTGTCTTGAATTCAGAGTATTGATTTGATATGTTCAAATGAGACATATGATGGTTGCTCAGAAGTATTTGGTAGGAATGACTGTTTTCACTCTGTTCCGTGTCATTGAAATGGAGATAGTTTCCATTGTTTCCTTTTTGCTTCTTCTATGATATGATATGATATGATGATGATGATATGATTTCTCTGTTTTTGTTGCAGTGCTTCAATTCATTTCATTTGTTCTCTCTAACTACCCGCTATTCTAGTGAGGTCAGCATACAATCTCCTTCTTTGAACAGTGTTCCCTCCATTCACCTCCAGTTTGATTTTTTGAATTCAGGCTTCATTGATCCCCAATGGTTTTGCCTATAAATTGATTTGTTTTCTTCCTTCGTTTGTGCATTTCCCAAACTTTCTTCAAAGTTGATTGTTTCTCATTCTTGTTTTCAACTCTGTTTCAAAGTGGTTGTGGTTGTGGTTTTCTCTTTTATTATTATCTTTGAGTCTTTATTGTTTCTGTAATGGCTTCTCCATTTGACATGATATCTAAGATTCAGCCTCCAAAGGAAGTTTGGAGGCTGAAAGTTAAGGTCCTTAGGGCCTGGATTATGCCTTCCTTTGTAAATCAAGATGTGCCCAATAGTATGGAGTTAATTCTTGTGGATGAGAATGTGAGCTTCTTATGACCTATATACCTTTCGTTTTTATGACTTTATGTGTTTCATTCTGGTTTAAATAATTTTTCGTAATATTATTATTTTGTGAGTGATCTCAAAATCAGTCTTCATTTTTCTAGACACCATTGTATATTCTTCATAAGTTTTGTTCTATTTTTTTAACTTTCTTATTTATGGTCTTAGTGGTTCTTCAGGTTATTTAATTTGTTCTGTTTGTTTTCCATGCTTTATAGTTATATTAAACCAATCTAAGACATACTTTTTGATCATTTGTGTTTTTAAAATTTTTCTTTTATTTTCATAGTCTACCAAAATTCAGGCAACTATAGAGAAACAGTTTCTCAATCAATTCAAGGATCATGTTGTTGAAGGACAAGTTTACAAGATGTCATATTTCGGTGTGGTGGAAAATACTGGCACTTATAGAGCTACCACCCATGAGTACAAACTCCTGTTTCTGTATCGCACAACCATGGTGCCTGCTAAGGACAATGCTATTCCGAAAAAATGATTCACTTTTTCTCCATTTTCTGAGTTGCTTGAAATGAATGCATATCACGATTATTTAGTTGGTATGTTTGTTTGTTCATATATATATATAGCAGACTATGGTGCACCAGGTTTTTATGTGACCAAACATGAGCAAGCCAAATTATCCAATAGCTTTGCAACATATGCTCGAAGAGAGTGTAGGCCGATGCGTGCGTTGAAAGGTTGACCCGTTGGAGGCATGGCGGGACGCGTTCGGACGGCATAACGGGAGTGTGTGGGAGAAGTTAAACACTCCCATAAGCCATGAGCAAAACTGTAAAATCACAATAAAAATGAGGATCGATGCCCGATGGGCCATGTATCTACGATGTTGGCAAAAACGTTGAGATGGTAGAGATTTGTTAACGTTGAGATCGCAATAACACATATACACTCTTGCTTCAGCTTAAATTTTAATCAAAATCACTTCCATTAAGCCTCATGCCCCATTGCTGTTGGGTATTTTTAGTTTCCAGAAATTTTCCCATCTCTTTTTGTTTTATGAAATTGGAGTTTTCTATTTTCAACCTATAGTAGTAGCTTGTAATTAATTTTTACGCTTATATGTTTATTTAATGGGGGTGCATCTAATAATTAAACAAAACTTTGTGCACATTGGATATTCCCAATTTTTATTAAACAAGACTAAAAAAATGTGGTAAATACAGAATATTAGAACTCCAATTAGGGTATAACATGTTGACACATAATTAAAAAATATATATTTTCATAACTATACTACATATTCATATAAAAAATTATTTTTATTCTTCATCTGAATCAATTAATATTTCACGAGTCAGCTTTGAATGTTATTAAAATTAAATTCATATTAATTTTTTTTTGCATCAAAGAAAACATAAAGTCATTTAAATGTTATCTTAGCTTAATTATCTTAATAGTATATAATTGGGAAGATCCAACTGCTAATGTGGGCGGCTACAGATTTTTTTTAGGTTGCTAAGTACATATGTGTTGTCATCAGCATTTTTTGTTTTTTTAGTTACTTTTAATTGTCATCATTACCATTAAATTATGAAATTTAATTTTATACAATTTTAAGTACATGGCTTTGGGTGCTGGGGGTATGTGGTGGTATCTGGTTGATGTACTTTTGGACTTTTGGTTGGCTTTGCTAGGGATTGGACACAATGTAGATGATCGTATTAAGTGTTAGAAGCTGTTTTGGTTGATCCTATGCTGTCTGTAAGGCTCATGTAAATGTTCTAATATATACTGAATGAAGCAACCCAGTTTATATCATTTTCTTCATTTTCTTTACACAACTTTAATTTTTTTCGTTTTTTTCCTCTTTCAAATCTTTCACTTATTCCTTGGGTTAGGTCACTGCTCATACTTTGTTGTGCAAATTATTGTGGGTTCTTATTAGGTGGTGTTATTGGATATTTGAATTTTAAATTTTTGAATGATTTAATTTAAATTATGTATTCTTAGGGACAATTAGGTAAGTTGACGTTTTTGGTGCTTTTAGACTTTTTTCGTGTTTTCTTTTCGTTTCCCTTATATCGTTTCGAACAAAGATTGTGCTCTTTAAGTTGTGTATGACTACACTGTATGGATCCTTCAGAAGTGAAGTTTTAACATTATGGAGGTAGGATCAATCATCTTCATATTTAATCAATGTTGTTGTCTCCGAGCTGTTCTTGGTATATAGTCGTTCTCGACATATTTCAATTTGTTCTCAAGTTAGTGATTCAAACAAGTTTTTATGTCACTTTTTGGGGTTTTTTCGGATTGGGTTTTCAAGTTTCGGTAGAAGTTTTTCTGCTCTCTACGTTTAGGATGAACCTATTGGAGTGATCTGTTTCGTTAGCTCTTATTCCAACATAATTGATGTTGAGCTGTATTTGCTTCTGCATAATTCTAATATGACTATGGGTATTGTGTCAATTTTTATTTCCATATCTTGGTTTCATAAGTTGAGTAAATTATGCTTATTCTCCTTAAACTCTAACTTGATTTGGACATGTGATTTACTAATTTTCTAGGGTTTCTAGAACTACCAATGTATTTTTTATCTTTGTTATCTGCCATTAGAGAAATTTTGATTGAGCAATGAATTTGCCACGCATGATTTTCAGTTTTTTGTTTATTGTGTTGTAATTGTATGGTTTTGGTGGTGCAGATACATGTATGTTCTGGACTTGTATATGGATTTAATCTTTTGATTGGGGTTTGTTGTTCTTTTGATAATTTATTATGGTTTTTGGCAGAATATTTGGGGTCTTGACATAACTCTTTGTGAATTGTTTTTTATGGTTTTGGGCACAATATTTGTTAGAGAATTGTATTTTTTGGGTTCTAAGTTCTATTTATCTATTAGTTTTTGTTGATGGGTATATATTTGTCTCTTTACCATTCTCATGATCCTTTAGCTTAAAGTTATGAGGTGGGTGGCTTATGTTTCTTTATTAGTCTCTCATTGAGAATTCTATATAATACATTGTCTATTTACTAAGATTTATGAGCTTTATTTTGTTTCAGAATTTTTCCTTGTGTATTACTATTTACATATTAAATAAAGATTATGTACTTCTATTTTCATAGTAGTTGGTTTGTTTCTTTTGTTGTAGGATTTTCTCAGTGGCATGCAAGGACAAAAGTAGTTATGAATGCTGTTAGCTACCCTATTTAGTGCTCTTTTTGGATAATTATTAACATTAGAGTTTTTGAATGCTAATGTGTGTTTTTTCATGCTGATTGTTCTTGTTGGCGTATATGTAGGTTGGTTTTTCATTTGGGTATATGCTGATTGTTCCATGCTGGTTTTTCATTTGGCAGAATTATAATGTTGGAGCAATAAATTATGAGTTCTATCCCTTATTTCATTGTTGGTTAATAATTTTTTTTTATACATGGTTTTCAATTTTATAAAGTATGACTTATATGTAGGAATTATTTACTTTTTGCTCTAATTGTAGTTCTGTGGTTACTGTTTCTAAAACGTTTTATACTGGTTTTCAATTTAAAATTTATGGGTTATATGTAGGAATTGTTGTTACTTTTTGCTCTAATTATAGTTATGTGGTACTCTTTCCAAAACCTTTTATACTAAACAAGGTTCAAAATGAGGTGCTGCTTTTGCTGTTAGGATTCCATGCTTTTTTTGGGAATTTGATATTTATAAGTATGATGTCGTTTTTTCTTCTATGTTTCTTAAAACTTTATATCTATGCATGTTCTTTTATATTTTATTGAACATGTATGACCTCTAATTTTGAGGAATGTTCTTTTGCATTCTATGCTAAGTTGTTAAGTTTATTTAGTACTTATTGTGTTAGTCATTTACTTTTTTGTTCAATCTCTAACTTAAAATTTGTAACAGATTTCTCTTTTAAATGCTGTGGTTGTATATATGAGTATGCAAATCTTATAGGGTTTATATATGAGTGATTTTTGATTGTCTTGTTTACCTGGTTAAGAACTTCGTTCAATAAATTGTTGCAGCTTTTATTTGTTCCAGATTCATTTCAATATTCGATACAGTTTGATTATGTAAAATCATGTTTGTTGTGATTATAATTGTGACATGTTATGCTGATAAATCTTGACATAAGTTCATGAGGACATAATCTGTTTCATATTGAGAGATTCCATGCAACAGTTAACATCATTTCTTTTTGCTAATTGCAAATTGTAATTGAGTGTGGGTATAAGACATCAAAATTTATTTTTGATGTTGGATTTCTTCAATGATTGCATGGTAAACTTTTATGTATATAAATATATGTGTATTTTCAATAACTTAGTATTCAATTTTAAAGGTTTAACTCAATGACTTAGTAGTTATTTTTAAAATTTCGTATTATAATTGTTATTATTGTCATTATAACTAGCTTATATTACCCATTTGTTAATTAAAGTAATGCTTCATATATACATAATTTATTTTTTATACCATAAAAAGTATACAACAAATATATTCATGGAAGTTATATATATGTGTGTTGCCAAATAGTGTGTATAGGTGTTTATAATGATACATTTAGTATTACCATATTAATTTATATGGATCTCTTTCTAAAATCCTAGATTAGAAACAGCACAAGCAATTGCTAGCTTCCTTTCCTCATCTAATAAATCTCTTATATGACCTTAAAAAATGTGCTAAAATGTTACGATGATTTGATAAAATAATAATAATAATAATAATAATAATAATAATAATAAAACACGAACAACCAAGGGTGGATGTTAACTATCACTCTATCAGTAACAAAGTATATGGGGCAAGTTTTTTTAGCGAACAATCAATATAGATTTATGAGAGTTTTGATATCATCTATGTTGTTTATAAATTATAATAGAAAGAATATTCTATTTATGATACTAATCTATTTATCTATTTATAATATATAAAAAGAGAAACCAGGTAGTTCCACATTCATCCTCACACATTTGATTTCATCTCATTCTGCCACGTTATAATTTTATCCAACGTGGCACAACTTAGCTTCTTTTATAATTTTTAGTCATTTTTCTTCTCACTCACTTGCTTAGGATTCCTTACATTTTACATTCTCACTTTTAGTTCCACATTCATCCTCACACATTTGATTTCATCTCATCCTGCTACGTCATATTTTTATCCAACGTGGCACAACTTAGATTCTTTTATAATTTTTATTTATTTTTCTTCTCACTTGTTTGCTTAGGATTCTTTACATTTGACATTCCCACTTTTATGACATAATCTTTAGGTTACTATATCATTTCAATGCATATTATGTCATTTTAAATACCTTTATTACCTCCTTTAAAACAATAATTATATAAGAAATATAACTGCTCCTTTTAATATTCATTACAAAATATAAATCACTCTTATTCTAAAATTAAAATCTTATACATATCCAACTCTAAACGTATTGCATCCTCTCTATTTTATTGTTGACTCATTCTTTTTCTCTTTTTTTTTTATCTCTCCAAAGTGATATATAGATAGATGTTTTATCAATTTTGTTTATTTTTTTCTATAAAATTTATTTTCGTAATTATCACATGTTATAGTATCAAATTATCCTTAAATTCTTTTGATTCTTTTGGTCGGATAAACAATTTATGCTTTTTAATTGTGCTACTTGGATATACGAATTCTTGAAATTTTCTCTACATGTTTAAACATGGAAGAGTTGATGAACATTTTGGTCTGCTGGAGGAGGAAGTACCATGATGACTTGACCGTGATCATCAACTTGCATCTAACACCAAAAGTCTTATATGTATCCATCTCCAAACATATCACATTCCTCCCTATTTGATTGTTGACTCATTCTTTTTTTCTCTCTCCATAGTGATATATACATAGATGCTTTATCAATTTCATTTATTTTTTTCTATAAAGTTTGTTTTTCGTAACTAACACATGTTATAGTATCAAATTATCCTTAAATTCCTTTGAGTCTTTTGGTCGGATAAACAATTTATGTTCTTGAATTGCTCTACTTAGATATATGAATTCTTAAAATTTACTCTACATGTTTAATCATGGAAGAGTTGATGAATATTTCAGTTGAGAAAAGGAGGAAGTATCACGATGATGTGACCATGATCATCAAATTGCATCTAAAAAAGGAGCACAAAAGAAATTTGCATATGAACATTTTCAAGAAAAAGAATATTTTCTATTATGAGGTTGTGATATTTATAGCGTATATATATTACGTTACTTTTTTTTGTATGTAACAAAATTTGCATAATATAAACTATAATTTTGTTTGAACACTCAATAATTATTACATATGATTCCAATAGAATAATCAAATAAATATGAACAGCTAACAATAAAAAGGATGTTACAATAATATATTTTACATAAAATTAGTTTCTACTTTATTATTTCAATAAATATACTATTTCTTTCCCACTTTCATAGGTACATAATTATGCAAATATATTTATAACTTCTATTATATATATCACAATAAATTTAGATATGTTTCTGCGCATCGCGCCTACTAATTAATGTGATTGCTTTATGAGTTAATTGATTCAAAAGCTTTTATGAGAATGATGACTGAGATTTTGATGAAGAAAATGCAGTTGATGGTGTGACCGTGAGTGTCACTGTTTAAGTTGAATATTTTTTTTTAACAAAAATAAAGCTTTTTTTTTGTGTCTAAAAAAAAATAAAGTTTGGTTTTATATTGTTGGATAATTAATTTTTTTTCCTAAAGTAAAACTTGGATTAAAAACTAAATCGGTTGATTGGTTTAATTGTAATATTCAATCACACTGTAATATATAAACATTCAAAAAATAACAAAAAAATATAAATATTAAAAAAATATTTTTTAACAATTTGGTGTGAATACTCTCCTTTAATCTATTTCTTTTAAATTCTTTTTTTTTAATATTTAACATGTTCATACCACTGCTTCCTCATGGTTCACTCATTTTCATAACCTCTTACAACAAAGATTTTGTCTAAAATGAACTTGATTTATGATGAAATAAGTAGAATATTCTTAAATGAGTTGTTGAGATTTTATAATGAATAATAAAAATAAAATATTAGAAAATTTCTATTACAATAAATATCTAAAACTCACATTTCTATTACACAAATATCTGTCTTCAAAGCAAGCAAGAGACAAACTTATTTATGCTCACAAAAATTGAGAAAAACGGTGTAGTTATTATCTCTATATATTGCATCTATCATAACTAGAAAATCAAGATGGTTTTGCTAGTTTTGCAAGCTCCCTGTCCTCTTTATTATCTAAGTGCCAAACATGGCAATAAGGCAATAAGGGCATTTATGAACTTAGACTCTGTACCTCTTACTCCTGCCCTGAAAGCTGCTTTCTTGACATCCTCAATTTCTTGCTCGATGTTTCATTCTATGCCTTGCAGGCTATTAAGATGAAGAGTGAATGTAAAATTGAAGTTGGCTTCTTAAACTTTATATCTCTTCCATCAATACTTTTTAATAGATACACAATAAATATAAAAACTTTTATTAACTAGTTAGTTAAATACTAATTTTTATCTTATAATAATAATAATTCCTATATATGTATACCTATTTTATCTAATTAATTCATTTATTTTATGCTAAATATTTTTGTTCCAAATAAAAGCTCGTTCTATACTAATATTCTATTTTTTGTGTTATTTAATATTAAAATAGTTTTTTATTTAGTATAAAAAAATAATTTGATTAAATTTAGTTGAATAAAATAGATATACATTTAACAATACTCATTAAAAAATTGTTTGGCTAACATGTCCTAATAAGAATACTAATAAGAGTACATATTAAAATTCTAATAAAACAGAGTACATGTTAAAATTACTATTTTTAGAAGTTTTAAATTTTTTATTTTAATAAATAAATAATAAATACATTAAAAAATTAAGTTTTATCTTTTTAGTTACCTATTAAGATTATAATAATAACTTGCCTTAGTACCCTGTAAATACATATGTAATATTTATTGATTATTTTTATAATAAATTTATAATTTTAAATATTGTAAATACATAATTATAAATATTATATTTATAAAAGTATGAATATTAAATAAAAATATGTCCCGTTTGATCTCCTGGTAAGTCACATTCACTACAAGATATAAAGATTCTACAATATTATTAGCAATTTCATCTAAACAAATTAGGATTTTTCTATAATGCTAAAAATAAAAGTTTTAAGGACATGTGAGTGTTGTGTAATATGAGTATGTTTCAGAATTAGAATTTCAAAATTTTAAATTGGTTTTTACTAAAGTATCCATTATAACTAACTAGTGTAACTGTTAAATGCATTAATTAACTAGCCAGGACAAAAATGTAAAATTACATAGGTTAGTATGGAATGAGATAATTGTTACTATGAAATGTGAACAGATTTAGAAATGTGCCATTTATAAATTTTGCTTTCGTGGCATAGTAATAGAAGGTTTAAAATATGAGGATTAATATGGAGCTACCTTGATCTCTAAATTTATATATTATAAATAGATTTGTTCTTTTCTTTTTATTGTTCCTATTATTGTTATTATTATGCATAAAGCTCATTCAGTAAGAGAAATTATTCATACTTACTCGTTCTTTTCTTCAGCTTACCCTTAGAGCCAGAGAAAGTTGTTAAGTAGTTGCTATATGATTATTCCGGAGAAGTGCTAATATAAAATTTCTCTAAAGAACACTAACATTGATAAATGTAATAACTGGTTATGCAAGTATATACGAAATTATATAACTTTTTTTTATGTCTTATGTGTAAATTCTAACAATCTTGTTTTGAATGGGATATATATATATATATATATATATATATATA
>JASCZI010030878.1:0-20346 GCA_036250425.1 Stylosanthes scabra
GAAACCCTAGAATTAGTATTCGAATGTATGCATTGGCCCTCAAGGGAAAAACATCTCCGGATCTCTTAACAGTTCTCTCATCATCGTTTACAACACAAGTAATATTTTGATTTCTCTTCTAATTAGTTTTCGAAATTCTTACTTACAATACACTTTCTATTGTTGATCTGATTAGTATAATTAATTAGTAGTTATTGGTTGGTCCTTTAATCCTCGAGGGATCGATACTCCACTTCACTGTGGTATATTACTTGATACGATTTGGTATACTTGCCGAGATCTAGGGTTTGCGAAATCCGACCATCATGTATATAGTGGAATTCTACCATGATTGTGGTGGAGACTGAATGTAGGCTGCAGTGGAGGTAGCCGAACCAGGATACTTGCTGGTGTTCTATTTGAGTTCTGCAATTTCTATTCTACTGTGTTTTATGAGACGAAAGTATTTTGTCTCCTGCAACTTAACTAGACGAATTTTAACAACAAGCATTCACTTGTCCATTTGGCCGAAAAAGTATGTTCAGATTCAACCTCCATTTTCTGAATCACCTAGAATCTTCAATTGGTATTAGAACAAAGTCTCAAGCACCAAGTCTTACAACTTGGAGCAAAGATCCTTTGGCCAACATGGGAACCCACATAGTGGCATACACTTCATCTGAAGGGCAGTCCAGCAACAGGCCTCCTTTGTTCACTGGGAAGAACTATCCCTATTGGAAGGAACGAATGAATATTTTCATGCAAGTCGTTGATTACAGAATGTGGAAAGTGGTTTTGAACGACCCTCCATTTCTTCGAAGATGAATATTGAAGGAAATGTGTTTCCCAAAGAAGAAGAAGAGTGGACTGAAGATGATAGGAAAACAGTCAAACTCAATGCCAAGGTAATCAACATGATGCATTGTGCCATCACACAAGAGGAATTCAGGAAGGTTTTAAGATGCAAAATAGCTAAGGAAATTTGGGACAAATTTTAGGTCACCTATGAGGGAACAAAACAAGTAAGGAAAACAAGAATTGATATGCTGAAAAAGGAATATGAATACATTGATAACATGTTTGAAAGATTTTCAATCATCATCAATAACTTAGATGCAATGGGAATGACTTATCCAGAGAGTTTGATTGTGAGAAAAATTTTGAGAAGTTTCACCAAACAGTGGGAATCAAAAGCAACAACCATCATTCAAGGAAATGATCTAGACAAGATGACCTATGATGAACTAAGAGGGAAGCTACTTGCCTATGAAACATTGATCAACAACATCAAAGACAGAGCAAAGAAAGACGTGGTGTTCAATTCCAAAATCAGCAAGTCGGATGATGAATTCGATGACAGTTCTTCAGATGATGAGCTTGAATTTCTTGCTAGGAAACTAAGGAAACTCTTAAGGAGCAGTGGAAGGAATTCCAGCAAGGAGTACAAAAAGGAAAAGATGAAGGTGCTAATGAGTATTGGAAGGACTTGGAGAATGAATTAGATTCAGAGGATGAAGATGAATAATACGCTCAAGTGTGTTTCTTGACTGACAATGAGTTAATAAATGAGGCATCATTCAATGAACTCTCTAATGATGATTTACAAGTTGTTATTGATAATTTAACTGCTCATGCTAACAAGCTTTTTGAGAAATATAACAAGTGTAAATATGAAAATGTTGCTTTGGAAAATGAGAATGATTTTCTCAAAGAAAAATTGAAGGAAACTGAAAATGCTGCTGATCTTTTGGAAGAAAATAGTTTTTGAAATCTGAAATTGCTAAGTTTAAAGGCAGGCAACCAGTTTTAGCTTCAGCGGACCTCATAGCTGAAAATGTAAGACTTTGTGGAGTGATTGAGGATTTGAAACATGATTCGAAACAATTTCTAAATGGCTCTAATAACTTAGATAAGTTATTGGGTTACCAAAGACCTAACTCCATGAAAAGTGGGCTCGGTTATAGTGCTAGAAGTAATGCCAATTTTGAAGCAAAATTTGTAAAAGCTAGTGTATCAACTTCCAACACTAGAAACCAACAGCCACCACGTTTCTCTCATAGAAGAAAAGTTAGAGGAAATCATTATTGTAATTGCAATAGGTAAGGTCATACCAATTCTCAATGTTTTGTGTTTGAAAAGAAAATTGATGATAAGGTTTATAAGATTGTTAGTGATTCCAATGCTCTTGGGCAACCAAGAAAGACTGACTTCAAAGGATTCAAATGGATTTGGATACCTAAAGTTTTTTGAGTCTTTTGCAGATTTGTAACCTTCAGCAATGATGGAAAAGGTAAAATCATTGCAATAGGGAAAGTATATGGAAGTGTAAATATAGATGCATAGGATGAGTACTTTGATGTTTTCTTTTTCATTCTGTTCTCATTTAATTTGGTTGGAAACATAGCTAACTGATTATTAGTTAAAAGCCAATAACATATCTCTAATGTGTGATGACATGAGTGCCATTAAAGTTTTTGATTCCTATTTTACACTCTAGAATTAAGCACATTGAATTGAAATATCACTTTATTAGAGAACATGTTCAAAAGGACACAATTGCTTGTTAATTTGTCATATTTAAGGATTAGTTGGCTAATATTTTCACTGATAATTAGTTGAGAACAACTTTTGCTAATTAAGAACATGTCTGTACATAGTCAGTTTTGATTCTGCTGCTCAGATGTTTTTAACATTCTATTTTGTGGTTTTGTTTCATAGATCGCAGGGAGATTATTTAGGCAGATGATGAGTGGTTCTCATTTTCAAGAGTGAAAAAGGTGTATGGTCCAAGTCTGATTTGTACATATAATATGGTCTCAGAAAAGAAAACATCCCTTCAGGACTTATGAGTTTTTACCTATGATTAGGCTTTATCTATTTTGTTTTTTAAAATCATGTGCATATCTTGTTTATGTCTTTTTCTGATTTAAAAAAAAAAATAATATTTGGCATATATCAGTGGTGTTATAGTTAGCAATTTTTGTTTTTCTTTGAAACATGGTGCTTTTTCAATTGATTTTCAAAAGTTTTAAAAAATTTCAAGATGCAACATTTGGTTTTCCTTTACCTATATATTTACTGCATCCTATTTTATTGATTGGTCATATCTTTTGAAATCAAAACACCACTTTACATACACTTCCTTCACATTGATATTTGCTTTAATCATGCATGAAAGGCCATATTTCATTTGATTACTTGATGATGCATCACATGCATTTTTTGTCAAAAAATAAAAACGTTGCACTTCCTTATGACATGGTTTTGACTAAAATTATCTTTGAGTTTTGATGCTGTTTTGTTGATAAATTTCTATGAGGAAATAAACTCATATCCAAAAGGGGGTGCAATGGAAAAGATTGTGAAATGAGACCTTAGGACCAAAAGACAAGCTTTGGAAGAAGAGAAGAAGAAGAAGCAAAAGAATCCATGGAGGATGAATTTCAAAACAATTTTAATGCCTAATAATTTTGAGTGATTATCTATCTGCTGCTGCTATTGTTCTGACTTTTATGAGACTCTAACATTTCTTTTGCAGGTTTTTGATCCATATTTTCTCACCTAACTTGATGACAAAAGGGGGGAAAATATTGAAATTGAACTTGAAGCTAGTTCTAGTAGCTTTCAGTAGTTAGTAGTTGGATAAACTTGAACATATCTGCTACTATTACTATTTATGTTTTAAGCACTATTATAATCTCTTATTGTTTGATTGCTTCATGCTTTGATCATGTGCTAATTGCTTTGATTATTTTATTTATACATGTGATCAATAGTTATGATTTGTTTGAGTTAAGAGATTAGTTCTTTGATTGATAACATACAATTTTGTTCATTAAGCTTTGATATCTTAAGTGCTTGTATAGTTGTCAATATGTTGTGTATTTCTATATTTTATAAGCTATAATTCAGGGGGAGCAATCCTTATGAAAAAGAGGGGGAGAACACAACTTCAAGGAGTAGTCTTCAAAGGGAAGTTTTTTAACTTTATCTACTTCAATTCCTTTGATTATTCCATATAATTAATGTTTGTTATCAAGGGGAATATTGTTGAGTTTAGGAAACAATAATGTGATGACAAAACAAAAATTTGGTTGAATTTGAAAACCCAAAATTTTTTAATGTATGTGTTATTTGTGCAGGCCCATTTCTCATGTTGTTGTAGCCCATTTGATTGAACAATAATGAGTTATCGTTGATGGTTTGTGAATAAAAAATATATGCACAATACCCAGCTGAAGTGCATTAGGGTCCTGTCACGAAAGAAGAAAGGAAAACTTAGTTTTTATTACAAAAGGCACAAAGACAGCACAACATCAACATCAACATCATCTTAATCTAAGGGAGGAAGATGAGAACTTGGAGCCAAAACACAAATGAAGGGTTGTGATTTAAGATGGTACAACAAGGACAAGCTAGAGGGAACACAAGGACAGAGCAGTGTGCAAGGTTGCACAACTTGTCTCTGCTGCCACCAATGTTTCAAGTTCCATTTGGCAAAATGCAAAGCAACACAACACAACCCACTACCTTGCTGCAGAATCAGCAGGCTCCACCTGGAAGATTTGCTCATGATTTTGTATGGAATGATTTCTTCTTTTGGAGGCAACACACTTATATAAAAGGGTGTTCAGCTAAGAGAAGAAGTATGGAGAGAGAGCACATCAAATAAGTCATTAACATTTCAGTTCCAGCAATAGTCTCCCCTTGTAAGAGCTTCATTGAATATCATGCTTTTCTAGAACTTAGTTTTTTTGTTTTCATGGTGGTAAAAGGCAATGAGTGAGGAATCAATAAAAGCTATGAAAGAAAAGGAAAAAAGTAGGTTCTTGAGAAAAAGCCATAAATGGAAATTGATTGTAAGTTTAGAATAGTTTCTGTTTTGTATCATGAGTCTGAGAGGTTCCCCTTGTGAGTTGGGATAGCACTCATGTTGATTACTAAGCTAGGTTAGCTTAGGTTGAAAGTCCTTGGTTAAGGCAAAGTGTAATTTCTTTGAATTGATGTTTGTAACTTCATTGAAATTAGTGGAATTCCACCATGGCTGTGGTGGAGACTGGATGTAGGCTATAGTGGAGGTAGTCGAACCATGATACTTGCTGGTGTTCTATTTGAGTTCTGCATTTTCTATTCTGCTGCGTTTTATGAGACAAAAGTCATTTTGTCTCTTGCAACTCGACTAGACGAATTTTAACAGCAATCATTCATTTGTCTGTTTGACCGAAAAAGTGTGCTCAAATTCAACCCCCTTTTCTGAGTCACCTAGAATCTTCAATCACATCATAAAAATTATTCACTTAAAGTTGAATGAAGAAAACCAGTCCTGCATGCATTGATGTGGTGGCCAGTCTGCTAATCAATAAAAGAAGAGGGGTTGTTTTGGAGAATCGATAGTTCAGATATAGAGTAAATTTCATCCACTCATTTGAAATATTCCTTCTAGTCCATCATGCACTTGGTCCAGCATAAACAAAACCCAAATTCATTAGTCTAAGGATAAAAAGCATAATTTTTGTTCTCAACGTTTAGGGTAAGTTCAAAAAAGTTCTTAATGTTTAAAACATCATATTTATTTTCAGAACGTTTTGAAATCGTATCAATCTTATCTTACTGACAAACAATACTAAAAATCATTAATGAAGTTATATAAGTAGAAGTTTTATCATAGCAGCAAAATATTATAATTGCTCGACAAATTCATTTCATTCTTGTTTATTATTATTTCTCTCATTGTATGAATATAACACAAAGACTAAAATGAGAGAAGCACATAATGCTTCGTCTCCCTCGCTGAAACCTTACAATTTTTTAGTCGTTCGAGTGTGATTTTATGTAAAATTGCATCTTACAAGTTGTTTGTTAATCAATTTCGTATTTGGAAGAGAAGATTGTTGGTTATGTTAATAGAGTTTCTACTGGGATAAAATTGAAAATCAACCTCATATATTAGTTCTAATTTCTAAATATAAATAAATAACAGTTCATTGGTTAAGCTTTTACTAATAATGTTTGATTTTAATGAAATTTAACATAGATGATATTCCCTACAGGCTTTTGCCATTAAATTGTTTTAAACCATAAAATATATATCCTATAAAAAAAATAACAATCAAAACAATAAAAAATAGAAGCAAATCAATAATCAACCGCCCAATAACAATACGCGCTTATTTTAGCGAGCTTTTTAGAAAATTATTTTTTAGAGTGATTTTTTTTTAAAAGTCCTTTTATAAGAATAAAATTATAAATTGGATATTTCATATAATAATATTTTTTTTATTTGTCAATTATATTTTGGTATAATAATATAAAAGTACTTTTTCTGTAAGGGTTGTTCGAGTTTGGGATAAAATAAGAACCGAATCAATTAAAATGTAATTGGTTCAATTTCGTCAATTTTTATCTTCGAATCCTAATCGAACCAACTCGATTAAATACGGATTGGTTTGGTTCGGGTAATCGGATACCTGATGAAACATTAAATCTAAAAAGAAAAAAATTGAAAAAAAATGGGAAAAAAACATATATTAAGATATAACCAATAAAGTCATTAGAAACAAGTCTTAAAAACAATATTTTCACAAGTTTACTAGCTTAGGATGAGTGATGTATTAAATAATGTTTATATATTATCATAATTTTTATTTTTTAAAAATAATATTAAGAGTAGTCGGTATACGAGTTAGTTCGGATTCCGCAACCTCAAAATCGATACCCAAATCAATAGAAGTCGGATATAATCGAGTTGGACCTTTTTATACCCGATTACCTATCGGGTCTTGAACCTATTTAATTGATTCGGTTCGAGTTTGTGTGGGTAATCGGGTACCTGTGACCCGTGTACATCCTACTTTTTTTTTGTTTATTTATTATGTTTAAACATTTTTTTGAGTAAAAAAATATTTTTTAAAAAGATGTAAATTATAATTTCCCAAAAAAAACATTTTTTTTCTAGTGCTTTTATTCTTATTACTAAAAATTTGTTAAATGCACTTAAAAAATGAAAAGATTTTTTTTCTTCAGAAAGAAATATTTATTTAACCAAATAATGAGACACAAATAAGCTCATTACCTATTTGAAATAACGTCTTTTAGTGTTAGGATTATGGTAATTTGGTAAAATAATGATACATATTTGTTATTACCTTCAGTGTGGTTCAATTTCTCCGGAGCCAACCAAAAACCGAACTAAATTGATTGGTTATTTCATAAACAAACTAAAAAAATAGGTCTTTTTAATTTTAGACTCTATTATTATAAGTTTTGGTTCGGTTTAGCGAATTTTTGCTCCGATTCGAAAAGTTATGTCCTGATATGGAAAATACTCATTTTTATATAGGAAAGAAAAAGATGTTTTATAATAAGTTACAACATATCTATGTTTAATAAAAAACAAAAGGAATCTAGATGTATTTCTCTTTCTACCCATTAAAATTTCTAATAGTCTTATGTTGCACCTCCTTAACATATAGAAACATGGATACATATAGCTCTCTTTAGTTTCTTTGCTAACACACATGTGCCGCAACACATGGATACATATTCTTCTTCTCCATATAAAAGAGAAAAAATCTCATATCTAAAGCTTTAATTTAAATAAAATCATATCCCATGGTAATTTTTTTGAGTCTTCATAACAACTTTGTTCATAAAATAATTCAAAATACATCAGAAAAGAAATTATTTAAGATTCAAATCTGAATCTCAGATCTTTGAAAAAAACAGAAACTAAAACTGGATAAAAAGGAAAAAATGAAGAGAAGGAGCTCCAGATTTGAATCTTTGGAAGAAACAGAAACTAAAACCAAACAAGAAAGGAAAAACGAAAAGAAAAAAGAGAGGAAGAGAAAGACGCAACTAAAGGAAAAGACAATAAAAAAGTGGGAGAAGGAAACAACTAAAGCAGTCATTGGTTCGAGGATGTGGGGCCGAGAGAGAAAGAAGGGAGACCGAGACAGAGTAAGAATAGGGGATTAAGTGGTAACAAAAGACGGGAGATGCGATGAGAACAGAAGGCAGTTGCTAAATTCAACAGCGGCGGCGACCTTCCACCATCGTTTTGCCTTCCAAGAGTGGGCGAAGAGAGAGAACAAGATTTGGAACTTTTTTTGGTGTGGCAGGATTCAATAGTTATTAAAGCATTACTTTATCTCTTTTATATGTATTCTTACTTTAATTGAGCTTGATCATTTTTTAAGTATCACTCTTGTTCGTTATAAGAAATTAATTGATTTGAAACTGAAATCTGTTGTGTAATCTTAAACAAAACCAATAAAATATTGTCTTGTGTATAATTGTTGGGCCATCGTGATGATCACTTAACCATCGGGGAGGAACCAAGTGAAGTTGACAAAACACCACATCCAACTAAAAACATTACGGTATTAAGTAAATGAGTTTCTCATCTTATAAACTTCTCACTCTTTTTTTTTATTTCTTTCAATTTGAGACTAATTTTAATGTTCACTCATACATGTACATTAATAATCTTCTCCTCAAGTGTGAGTCTTCACATTAAGCACATCAACTCCCCCTTTTAGGAACTAAGTGAGAGAACATTAGATGAGAAAATATCACATCTAACTCAAAACCTTAAGTTGTCAAGTAAATGAGTCTTTTATTTTTTAAACTCCTCATTTTTCTTTATTTTCTTAAATGTTGGACTAATTTAATGCCCACTCACACTTAAATATTATAAAATACAAATTGAATTAAAACCAAACATTGAATCCGAGTTGCAAATCTCACATTCAATTTCAAAAGGTATTTATGAGATATGATCCCATAAATAATACTGATATGGAATTGATCGGGTTCAAAATAAAATTAAAATTAAAATTAAAATTAAAACTAGCATGCTCTTATCATTAATAAAATGTTTTTAAAAAAGTATAAACACTACCTATGATTTATTCACCGAAAAATTACAAAAAATTTTCCAAAATTATTTAGAATGCTGATAAATCCACTAACAAAATAAAGAAAATTAACTTTATACTTTGGTTAACAAAAACTATTTAAATTCTAAAAAAGAAATTCAAATTTCTAAATTATCCTATAAAATATTCTAACATACCCAAATCTTCTTCTGCTGCTTCCCTCCTCCCACGACCGCATCCCCTCTTGCTTGTTAAGGAAGATGGTTCTTGAAGCTATTTAGAACAGTATTCTTTAGTTATGAACTGAAAATGTGAATGATTTTCTAAAGAATCTAAATAAGGTAAATAGAACATACACAACTCACTGCTGTTCCTCTTTCAGATGTGCGAACATGGTTTTATTAAACCAACATTCATTCACATATTTATTAATGGGACCGTATTAACTGGTCGAACCGGTCATACTAGGAACCGGTCCCGAGTCCGGTCCAACTTGATAACTAAAAGGCTAATAAAATCACTAATATAAAAACCGCCTAAGAACTGTTGAGTCGACCAGAAACCGAACGGTCAGCGGAACTGGGATTCAGTTATTTAGTCTTCGTCTTCGTCTTCTCTCTTGATGCCAAAGGAAACCTAGCCGTCACCCACCACTCTTGTCACCGCCGCCCACCACCGTCCCTCACCGTAGCCTCCAACTCCTCCTCAAGAGCAGCCAGCTGCCACCTTCTCTTTCCGTGTTGTCGCCAGCTTGTCTCCACCGGAAAGAGCCGTCGTCGCGCTGTCCGTCCCAGCCGTCCGTATCCGCCTGCGCCGTCCATCCCTGCTCCTCTCAGCCCTCTCTCGAACTGCACGTCCGTAACCGTAAGAAATTTCTCTTCTTTTTTTTTTTGTTGTTGCAAAAAACAAATTGAGAATGACTTAGTTGAAAACTTAGATGTATCTATTTAAAAGTGTTAAGTTTGGTGATGCTCTCTGCTCTGCTAAATGATTTGGCTGAATTGATTAATTAGGGTTTAGGGTTTATTTATAGTTTTTTAAAATCAAATTGAGATTAATTGATTAATTAGTAGTTTAAATTTTGCTGCTGTTGTTGCTGCTGTTGATTAATTGATTTTAATATATATTTTGCTGTTGCTTCTGTTGTTTGCTCATTGCTGTTTGCTGTTGCGGCTTCTTCTTTCTTTTTTTTTTAATTTAAATCAAATTGAGATTAATTAGTTGTTTAAATTTTGTTTCTCTTTTGTTTCTTTTTTTCTCGTTGTCCCTTTCGTGGTGTTTCTTTTTTTTTTTTTATATATTATTTATAATTGGTGTTTTAGGATGAGGTTGTTACGATGCTATTGCTTCCTTTCGAGTTATGTGCCATGTGATAAGCTTCTCAACAAGTTGTTTTGATTTGGTTTGCTTATAACTGCTGCTATTGTTTTGGGCTTTATTTGAATTTTGATTTTCAAACTGCGGAAGTATAGCCCGATCAGATTTTAATATATATTTTGCTGCTGCTGCTGTGATTTTGCTGCTGCTTCTTCTTTCTTTTTTTGTTTATTGTTTTAATCAAATTGAGATTAATTGATTAATCAGTAGTTTTGCTGCTGCTTATTAATTGAGTTTAATGTATATTTTGCTGTTGCTGCTTTTTGCTCATGCTGTTTGTTGTTTGTTGTTTGCTCTTGCTGCAAATTTTTTTTAATTGATGAGAATCTTTATTCATGGTTTTTGTTATTTGGATATTTATTTTGTTATTTATCTTTATGTATTGTATTTAAGTGTGATTATAACACAGATATTTTAAGGTATATATCAATATCATGATATAATTATTGTCTTTATTTATATTTTATATATTATTTTATTATACAACAATTATTCTGGTTGAATATTTGATTGAACCGGTTAAACCTTTTAACCAGTAACCCTCGAAGTCGAAGTGATCGATAATTGGTTGTTTTTTCAGAACCTTTCAAAATTCACAAAAGTGTTCTCATTCATGAAATTCACACAAATGGCCCCAAAATAAAAAAAAATTAAGCCACAATTTTGAGTTGGAGTAGGGTAGTAGACTACTACATGTAGTGTAGTGTGGGTGGCAGCACAAAAACGATGAAGAGTTTTCCAGAGGCTTCGCCTTCAACGGAACCAAACAACAACAACCCAAAGCCCCCATTCGTTCTGGCAAAGGATGACACCAAGCCTGTTCTTCAAGACCCGGTACCTTCTCTTTCTCTTGCTTTCTTGTTGCATTTAAAAACTTAGATCTTTAAGTGGGTTATTTTTATTTATTTATTTATTTATTTATTTATTATTATTATTATTATTATTATTATTATTATTATTATTTAAATTTTGTTAGTTATCGCTTCTTCTCTTTCAGATACTGAGATCAGATCCGATTGAGACAGAGGAAGCTGTGCTGCGAATACCCCCTTCTTTCTCAATCCCCAAATCAACTGAATAACTAAAAAATATGTATATCTATATTGGACAAAATCAGTTAAGATCAACCACTAAAATACGATATATCGTATTTTTGCGATATAGCGAATAATTTTTAGCGAATAATTTTTCATTAGTATATTCCTTTTGTGTGGTTGTGATTGGTGCAGTGAGGTGAGAAATGATTCCTTAATCTTACCCAACAACTTTCACCAATTTGACCGGTCACCATAATTAAGGCTCTGGTAGACCGGTTTAATTGCAATTATTAATGATTTCACCGACATAATTAATGACTTCATCAAGTTTTGACATTTTTTTTCTTCTCTAGCTGTTATAATTAGTGTTACAAATTTTCAATATGCAAAAATAAAAAACATTTTATTTTTATAATAATAATTCTATTTGTATATTAAAATTAGTCACTAAAATTAGTCACCAATGTATAATACATATTGAAATATAAAATACATATTAAAAATGAGTTAATTATATATGTATTTTATATTTCAAAAAATATTATACATAATGGCTTATTTTAATGTACACATAATTTTTTTTTCATAATAAATGCATGTGAAAATAATTCTAAATGCATAAAATTGTAAATTTGCATAGTTTGATTTATTTTAGTAACTAATGAATTTTTTATTTAGATTAAAAAAATCCAATTAATAAGAATAAGAGTTTTACCACTTAATGTGATTATTACTTAAAATGCGTTACTAAAAATAGATTTTAATTTGAAGTTGTTATCTTTAACAATTTATATTATTTAAGCAATAATTATACACAACCAAGTGATTTTAACAACTAAGCTTAATCAAACTTTCCAATTTCACGCGCCTCTCAATAATTACTTAGATTTGTTATTTTCGTTTTTTCGAAATTTGAAATCCCTGATTTTTCGTTCATTCCTATTTTGCCTCACATACGTTATTAGCAAGCTTTTCTGATTTTCATTCTCATTCTATTCACTGCCGTTCTCTTTCACCATCGTAATTAATTCATTTCAATTTCTTTGTTTCTGATTGGTTTGAGGATGGATGCTTTTAAGATGATGCTTAGACGTGAGGAGAATACCCATGGAAGAACCACGTAAATAGAAGGAGGAAGAAGGAGCAGCAGGAGGAGGAAGAGGAATAGGAGCAGTAAGAAGAAGAAGATAATGATAATCATGATGTAGATATGGAAGAAGGAAGGAAGGAATAAGAAGAAGAAGATAGAGTACATTTGAGTACATTTGAGTGGTAACTTCCAATAATCAGTTTATGTTTTTCATTCAAAACCGTTTCTACTTTCATTTAAAATTTGTTTCTACTTTCATTCAAAATCCGTTTCTGTTTCCTGAAAATCCAATTCAGTTTTTATATATTAGAATCCGTTTCTACTTTCATTCAAAATATGTTTCTATTTTCATTCAAAATCCGTTTCTGTTTGAGCTAAACAAGACCACGCTTAGGCGTGGGTTCATCACCAAAATCACGCCTAGGCGTAAAAGAAAAATCGTTTCTACTTTCATTCAAAATTCGTTTCTACTTTCATTCAAAATTCATTTCTGTTTCCTGAAAATCCAATTCAGTTTTTTATATATTAGAATCCGTTTCTACTTTCATTCAAAATCCGTTTCTACTTTCATTCAAAATCCGTTTCTGTTTGAGTTAAACAAGACCACGCTTAGGCGTGGGTTCATCACCAAAATCACGCCTAGGCGTAAAAGAAAATTCGTTTATACTTTCATTCAAAATCCATTTCTACTTTCATTCAAAATCCGTTTTTGTTTTCATTTAAAATCCGTTTCTG
This sequence comes from Stylosanthes scabra, assembly GCA_036250425.1. Classification (NCBI taxonomy): domain Eukaryota; kingdom Viridiplantae; phylum Streptophyta; class Magnoliopsida; order Fabales; family Fabaceae; genus Stylosanthes; species Stylosanthes scabra. The sequence continues at coordinate 13,098 of JASCZI010030878.1, forward strand.
TTTCCATTTAAAATTCGTTTCTGTTTTCTTGAATATCCAATTCAGTTTTTTTTTTTTTATAACAACAATAACAGGAACACTACCAACAATAACAACAACAACACCAGCAACAATACCAACATCAATGATGTACCAAGTTAATCGGATCAAGTGAATCGTGACACTCCGACAAGTGAATCGGATCAAGTAATACCACAAAAGAGTGGGATATCGTTTCCAACGAGGAGAAGGGTATTAACCAATATTTCCAACAAGTGTTCCTCTAAGTAGATCAAATGAATCAATAATGCAACACTTAGAAAGACTAAAGAAACAACAAAGAACTCACTTATCATGCAAAAGAATGCAAGAATCTATCTAACAAGAACACACAACTATGCTAATGCAAATATAACAATCAAGAACTTAGAAAACAAAAACAAGATTAATAGAGATTCAATAAAACCAAACAATATTAAGGGATAAGAGATATTCATAAACACAACTTCATAATCCAACATCAACAAATAATTTTCTGCAAGTAATACCTATAACAATTCACCATGAATCCTAGTATAACTAAATCCTAATCTCTTAGCAATCTAGTTTCTCTTCAACCTACTTTATCATCAATATCTTGACTAACCAAACAAGCAAAAAGATAATGCACAAATCATGATTTAAATCTCTAACAAAAAACAAGATCCATGAAAAGAATTAATATGTCACATATTCAATCACATGAAAACCTCATACAATCATCAAAGATTCTAATACATATCAAATCACATGCCTATCTTTAGGTCACATAAAGAAACATTGAATGATTCTTGAATATGTTTAAATGCCTATTTTCTCAAACTCACAATTCAAACGTGAAAAGATCTATTTGATCAAACCCTTAAAGGTCATGACAAAGAATCAAACAAGAAACAAAATCAATCATCTATGTGTAAAAATTCAGATTCATATAATGACACATATATTCAAATACATCATTTCTAATGCAAAGAAAACATATGAAAGATCATTCTTGAACTAGTTTATGCTATCAAGATCAATGCAAGACCAAATTTCATGTTACTTATTCAATCATACATCAATAAAGACAATGCATATACCATCAAATAATATGCTTAATCTCATGAACTAGTATAGAAATTAAACCAAAGGTAAGAACCAATTATACCTCTCGGTTTCCTTGATCCTAGAATTGATGAACAAGAAGAATCCTTTGAATAATTAGTAGAACTTGCAAATTTGGATATGTAATTGGATTAATCCATTGGCTTCATAGAATAGAGCTCCTTCTCCTTAATCTTCAAAAGAGTTTAGCCACTCATGATGATGAATGACTTCAAGAAAGTGATGAATGTGGTTCTTGAATGCATGAACATTCAAAGAACTTCAAATAAAGTATGACAAAGATAGAATATTCAACTAAAAGAAGGTAGAACTGAATTTCCTTTTTATTATTTGAATGAATGTTATAAGAAAAGTGATTGAAAACTTCACAAGAACTAGAACTAAACTTGAGAGAACTAAGAATATATTCTCTAAAGTAAACGAATGTAAAAGTTATAGACTATGACAATGTGTCAAGTGGTACCTAAAATGTGAAGTTTTTCATCTATATATAGGTGTACAAAAGAGATAAAAAATGAATTACAATTGCATTGGAATTAAAATCCCAAATCTGCCAAGTCAACGAGTTCCCACGCCTAGACTTTGGTGTCCATGCCTAGACATGGACTCTGAAGGGTGGCTTGGCTCTGCAATGCTTTAAATAATGCTTCCCACGCCTAGACTTCTTCTTTGGAGCCTAGGCGTGGGCTTCTGGATCACACTAGGGGCTTGGGCGTGGCTTTGGACGCCTATACTTGAGCTTCAGGATGCTTGGTCACGCCTAGGCGTTGAGTTGGACGCCTAGGCGTGAGCTTTGAGTGCCCTTGAGATGCTTGAGGCTGATGGGCCATGCCTAGGCATTGATGTCCACGCCTAGGCGTGGATGGTTTGGCCCTGAGAAGTGACTTTGGACGCCTAGGCGTGAGTGTCCACGCCTAGGCGTGAGTGTCCACGCCTAGGCGTGGGGGCTTTGACAGAATGCTCCAAATTCTTCTTTTCTTGCTCCTCAAGCTTCCTTTCTTCATTTTTCCTATAAATAATCAACAAAATACTCAAAGTACCAGTGTTTCATCAAAATTAAACATGTTCTAACAATTATAATTATTTTTACTAATTTTAAGCATGAATCTAAGTAAATTAGGTGAAGAATACAACATGAATTAGGAGGTTTTATCTATTATGATGCTCATGCATCAATCAACAACAATAAAGAAGAAGAGGAGGATGGGGAGGAGGAAGAGGAAGAAGAAGATGACGGTGCAATGACGGTGATGGTGACGGCGACGACAACGACTGCGACGGCAACGGCTGCAACGACGACGGTGACGACTGCAGTAATGACGACGGTGGTGCTGCAATAACAGAGGAAGAAGAAGAAGAGGTGAGGGTGGGGAAAAATTGCTTGGTTGGACTTGGTTTGGGTAAATGTTTGGATGTGTAGAATTACTGTTATTTAAGTGACTTGTTTTTTAAACCGATAAATTACATTTTTTATTGGGTATCTCAATAAAATATATAGGTGTTAAAAATATTTAATAAATACCGAGATTCCAAAAAAAAAGTATTTTGATATTTTCTTGTAATGTATAAGCACTTTATTCCTAGACACTTTTATTTTTTACTTTTGATGGGAAAACCCTAAACCCTAAGTTAGAATATGGAGGGATATCGTAATTGCGGAAATTATCCTTAATTAATATGTTTAGTGAATTTAGATTTGTTAAAATGTTTTTTGTTCATGAATAATTTAGTCTTAAGTGTGCTACGAAATGTTTTTTGTTCATGAATAATTTAGTCTTAAGTGTGGCGGAGAGAAAATTTTTGGTGTAAGGACGATGATTTAGATTAATAATATTATTTGAGTATAAGGTTTAATCAAAATTTGAAATTAACATAATCATATGCGTTAATTGATTAAGGTATTAAGTTTGTGTTTATAGTTTGGATTACCAGTACAAATAGTATATGCCAATTACAAGATTTGAAAACTTACGAGGGAGATATATTGTGTTTATAATTAAAAGATATTTTAACTTTAATATCAATATTTACATATTTATTTATTAATTTATAAATTTGATTTTTTTTAAATATTTACCGAATTATTTATGAATTGAATTTTTTTGATACTTAAGAATCTAAATTTTAATATATCAATTTTTACTTTTAGACAGAGAATGACCCAAGTTAAAAGGAATGGGGCACTTCCCCCACTGGCGTATTAAAAAAATATGAGTAATTATATGTACATGAATACATTTGCCCTCGTTAATATATTGTTGTTGCCCCATAATAAATTATAATAAACTATTAGTTTATTGTACCACTTATACATGATATTAATTTTAGTATATTTTTGCCTCATTATTAAAATTTGTTGAGTCCCTTACTGCTTTTAAATGATTCAATTTTAATTTAATAATTTTTATTATCATAATTTTCTTAATTTTTCCTTCTTGTTTTTAGTAATTTTCTATTTTTTAACTTTTTTAATTATTATTTTTTATATTGGGCCTTTTAAAAATATTATCTTATTAGGATGAAAAGTTATTCTTATTCCACACCTTTGAAGAAGAGGGAAAAAAATGTGCTTTGGTTAGGTTTTTTTCTATGGTTATCGGGGAAAGAAATGTATACTGGGAGTTTTTTTTTTAATTTATTTAAATTTTATTTACTTGAATTTTAATTATTAGAGAAGTGGATAATCGTGCAAGCGAAGCATTATCTTGCAGGTGTCAAGTCTTAAATGTCTCATTCCAATTTCCCATGTGTAAAGCCCTAATTAATCATGTTCGGGTCTTTATGTTTTGTGAATTCACTTTCCATTCATAAAAAAATAATTGCGAACCAACCCTGCTTTTACTTTAATTATGATGACAGCATGGTTCACTAAGAATCTGTTTATACTTTTCTCACCATAAAAGTATCTAAATGAATTTAAGTTATTGTGATTCACTCTAAATATGTATAAAAATATAAGTAATTTAGATTAGTTGAGATGGAATGTGAATAATATTTTAACAAGGAGGTTTTTGGGTTCAAATTCTATAAATAATAAATGTTTTAATGGATTATATATAATGAAAGTGGCATGTTCCATTTTTGGTTTTAACAAAATATTTTTTTTTTTTTTATCTATTATTCTCCTCTTGTCTGCACATTTTTCTATTATTTTTAAAGAGTAATTTTAAAAATACATTGTTCGTCCTTTCAATTTATTATTTGAATAATACTCATCATTTTAATATTGTCATTATCATGGTTTTGAAAAGCATCGGATTAGCTGGTCGAATTGACACAGTTACAGTCCGGCTCAGTAGTGGAACTCGTTTTTATGTGGACAATTTATTAAATATTTGAAACCTTCATTCTTACTAGTTTATATTTATTTATTTTATCTTCATTTTAATTTGCACTCACCAATTTAAAAATTAATTATACTTTTATTTGTGCATCATCATTAATATAAAAATAAATTTAATTAAATTTTGACAATTAAAATATAAACATTTATTTTTTATTTTTTTCTCACGATTGTAATATTTACTAATATTATTTTTCAATAAATACTTGTATATAATAATATAGGAAAGTTTTCTCATGCTACAGTCTTAATGACTATTACAACATGTTTCAATTTGTTTCCAGTCATCCTGTTAATTTTTGTCTTTTTCCCCATATTACAATGACTATAATATCCCTATTAAACACAGGGAAATGTCTAAAATATGCAGCTGGAATCTATGGGCTCTCAAGTAGGGTTTTAATCGGTTCTAGAGAACCCCTCTTCGTGATTCTTAAATGGGTCTCCTCAACATCTATTGTTGCGGCTGGAACCCTAGAATCAAATTAGGGGTAACCTTCTCACACTACATTTGATCCTCAAAATACCAAACACACAGCTTCTCTTCAAGTGTATGTCAATCTCAGATGATTTTGATGAGGATTAATTAACACACTGCTTGCTGGTAAGTGTATATTTTGCTAAGTTATTGTTATTTTAGTTAACCTTTGAAGATAGGGGTAATAGTTTCCAGTCATGTGTTCTAGCTGTCATCTCTTTACTGCAATTTATCTAAAAAGTCTACTAAACCTAGTTTGATTTACCCTTGTAGGAAGTTGCTTTTGATTTTGGCTTGTGTTAGCCATGGATTGTGTAACACCCGCTTTTTTCTGTATGAATGCTTTATGACGAGAACGATGAGCTTTGCGAATTTCGAAGGAAATTTCGTTATTATGATGATATCTATGTTGAAGTATTGCCCTAGTATTGCACTTAAGTGATAGTTAGAAAATTTCTGTTATCTTATGCTACGCTTTTTATTGTGACGGTTTAACCGTTAGTGTTCGTAACGGACGAACGTAATAATATTTCGGAGTCATGAGATATTATAAGATGAATTTATTTTTGAGATTAGCTTCCCCTCAAGTTTAAAAAATTCGAAAAATGGCCCCCTTCTAGAAGCCTAGGATTGCCAGTCATCACACCACCACCAAACCACCTCCACCATGCTTCCCAACCACCACATTTAATGCCACTTTTGCCACCATTGGCCAAATAAAACGTGCTCCCCACTCCCCATGCATGGCCGATGGCTACACCGCCCCCAAACCCTAATTTTTGGCCCATTCTTATGAAGCCTCTAACCCTAAACCACTATATATATATATATATATATATATTCTCTCTTCTCTTCCACGGCTAAACCCTCCCCCTGTTGGCATCATTTCTGAAAATTTTCTAAGACAAACACATTGGTTCTTAAGATCTTGCGGTAAGAACTTGGTTGAGAAAGAGCTAGAGAAGCCCTTTTGAGCCACACCGCCGCCGTCCCCGAGGAGTCCTCCACCGTGGTGCAACTGTGACACCACTCCTCTTTTCCTCTTGTTCTTCATCTTGTTCTATTTCTTAAGTTTGTCTAGAGGTAAGGTGCAATACCTAGGTGCATGTTCTTAAGAGTATTGTCTTGATGACTAAGATCCTAAGCTTCTTGTCTATGTCTTGTTCTAGCCCTTCCTCTTAGTTGTTGCTCGAGTTTAGCACCCTCCTCACCAACGAGACGAGCTTGGATCTATGTTGAGTTCGTGGGACTTGGTGGATCCGTGGAGCAAGAAGGAGATCTTGCAAATTTAGCTTGAGCTTAGAAGGTCTACAAGAGGTAAGGGGTTAGGCTACCTTAGATTAACATGAAATGAACTTAAAACACGTTACATGCGAGAAACCTAAATTACAAGTGTAATGACCCAACTTCTGGCATGTCGACTGATGCCCTAAGTTGGATAGCTACTCTTCGATCGGCCCTATTGACTCTCCTACTTACGCAAATATTATTTAATATATACAAGCCTGTTTGTACGTTCCTCACTGAAGTGTGATTTTAAACGATCATCACGATTACAAAAGCATAGTTGAGAAATTAAATTTAGCCACGGAAATATCATTCACAAAAACACTTCATATTCATTATTAAATTTCAACATGTACAAATGAGGTTACATCATTGATAAATGTACAGTAGTAATAGTAATAGTGTAGGGACCATGCCTAAGTAACTTTTAACAAACCTATTCCTCTGTGTAGCTATACACATAAGTGAGGACTACTCTAGGATACACATGCGGAGTAACCTGTCGTGGTCATCGGGTAATCTTGTGAGACGTCGAACTACTCCTTCTTAGATCGATGGTCCATAGTTGAAGCCAAAATAAGGATAAGGGGTGAGAACCTAGCGTTCTCAGTAAGGGAAAGGGGAATATGCAGAATATTAAATTATATCAATTTCATTTATCATAATTATATATGATAACATTACTTTACTAAACTCATATCGGTTACAGAAGTTCATTGTACTATCTTAAAATGGAATTCACATAGGAAATAGCAATCACAGGCAAACAGAACACAAACAACAGACAAGTAATCAAGTATCCAAATGCAATCACAAACTGAACAATGATATGCGCAGACAATATGATGCATGTCTAAGTCCTATGCAGGCCATGAGCTCATGCGTCGGTTGTTACCCGCAACCCGACGTTATCCGATTCCCTATTGACCGGATAGGTTTCACCACTGTGCGTCTCTCTGTGCATATAGCACCATAGCCATAATAGAGGCCTATCTCATATGTATCTTTGACGTCAA